>BROG01000448.1:147500-170000 GCA_030159075.1 Atrina japonica | reverse complement strand
TCGTACGATTTAGAACACAGAAACAGAGGAAACATTTCATTTTCGTTTTAAAGATAAACAAACTGTAGCCGTCCAGGCAATTGTAAATTGTAATGATACTCTTGTATCTTTACCTACGGGTTACGATTAAAAGACATATTTACACCTTTCTACCTTTTATATTTGATAATTTGCTTTGTAATGTACTGAGAGGGAGAAAAAATTATCCGTGCGAACGGTTTACATATTGAGAGAAAAAAAAAATTCTGTTCATACGGAATATTGTTTTACCACTATGTCACCTCCCGGGCTCCGTAGTAATGAAATGCCAAGTCGCCCATTTAAATCTAAGACTTTTTCCACCTGGTTATTTCGCATCTGGTATCCCTCATGAGAGACCAGGTATTTATGATAAGGAATGTTCATGATGATAAGAGTAGAAGGGATGGAATGTGCCTAGAAGAGTTTTCCTTTGTATTTGCTTCCCCCTGAGACAGGCGTATGCAGAACATACTGGCATTCAGGTATTGCAGCTGGGATATTCAAAGACGGCCTAAAAGCAGTAGCCATTAATGAAGCGCACTTTGTCATGGAATGGTAACAATGTATTTTACTCCTAACCAATCAATCCCTGTAAAAAATGGACTTTTCTGTAAATCAATAACTTAGACCAGTCCAAATGTTTCTTTAGGGATGAATGACTTGATTTATTGCTGAATTCATGTAGTGCATATGAATACAGAAATTTCTACTATTTGCCGAAATTGATTACCAATAATGTTATCGAAATTACCAACAATATGATACTGATAGATAATGAGGTTATCTATCAAAATGATTTATTTATTATTTTACTTTTTGTTGTTTTTATTTTAAAGACAAACAATCAAATCACTCATGATAAATGTATTTTATTAGCGATATAAGTTGGTTTTATCTTTTGATGAGTTTACAAAGAGATCAATTATTTGTTTTAAATTAAAAAGCCATTTATAAAAAAATTCTGTGAGGCATAAAACACTCTTTAAAATTCAAAGATCATTAAAGAGCAAATAAAAATATGTTTTATAGTAAAATTAAACCCTTTTTATGATTGATATATGACATTTGTGGATAAGTATAGTATTCAAACTGTATAAAAGATTTATTTGTTTTCAGATAACGTCCAGCCATGGATTTTATTACTTAGGCTATAAAATCAGATCCATAAGTACCAACATCTCATGATGTCAATAACACATATACAAAGCTGGTGATATTGAACAGACACGAACCTCCAGAAATCCAGAGGTGGGATCAGGTATCATGGAGGAGTAAGCATCCCCCCTACTAACAAGCTACAAGTGATGTATCACAGCTTCTTATTTCTTGAAGTGCCACACATTATTAGGGACCTGGGCCCAGTTGCACAACAAATTGTTAAATTTAACATGAAGTTAACCAATGTTAAACGAATGGGCTAATTGTAAATTGAATTTAAAAATGTGTTGTGCAACCGGTCCTGGAGTTTAAGTGTCATCGGAAAGATTTCACTTATTTCTGACCAGGCGTTGCACTTGGCCAGGGAAAGCCGTTTAAAACCGTGTTAACATGTCTGATATCGTCTGACCCCAACTAGCAGTTCTTCGCTAGGAGGGCAAACACACAAAACGACTATTTCTAAAGCATACATCTCATATTGTCACTGATATTAACTATTACTATGGCAACATCTAATTAATTTTAATGAGTTTTATGAAATCCTTGTGCTCGGGATTTCCTTTAGGTAGCAGTGGCGTCTGCTGGAGTTTGAGAAATTAAACTTGAGTACTTTTCATAATACTTGAGTTACATTTTTTCTCCATAAGATTGGAATCTTTTCCCGGTTTGTTTAATATAGACAATATAATATTACTTATGTGTTTGGAATCAATTGCTCCCAACTACAAGTACTTCAAACCAACGAAATTTTTTTTTTCTTTTGACAAACGCGACAATTTCAATTTCCATAACACGAACTTTCCGTCTCCAAGTAGTAATATTCCATCTTCTCCAGCCTATGGCGTTTTCATTTCACAACTTATACGTTATGCCAGGACATGCTCTTCTTATGAATGTTTTATTCTGGGAGCACAAAGAATAGCCAATAAACTACTTACACAAAGTTACGTTGTTGAACGCTTGGAGTCGTCGTTTAAGAAGTATTATGGTCGATACAGGGATCTTGTTAAACATTATGAAGTCCCCCTCTCAAAAATATTAGATAGTATTCTGGAGCACGGCCACAGACAGTGACTCCCTTTCACCAATTGCGCTTTTCCCGAACTTGACCTTACCACCAAACTTGACCTTTTCACCGAATTTGACTACAACGGTTTCCATGGAACGATTGCGACGGGTGTGGCATGCCAGCAGAAGACGCTTACTCCTTCTGGACACCTGGTCTTATCCCGTTTGGGATTCGCAATTGTTCTTCATGTTGAGACCATTTATACATCTAATTAGTCGTGATATAATGGACTTGTGTTTTAATTATCGATTGGTACTTCTTCAATTTTACTTACGACATGCTGTGCAAAGCAGTAATCTGTGATCGCAATGATATGAGGAAGCAATAGTATCATCGCTAATGTTATCGCCTTCGTACCTTCGCGCCATCAATTTTCATTTCATTAGTTCAGGCTGTACATTGATACCTCGTTATTACAACCACCTGACTGGTTCAAGCTGGTAGATATTCTGGATTTATGTAATATCTATTACGACGTCTTAAGAATATTTGGGGCCTTTCATCTCTGAATATCTGAGTGGTATGGTCTTTTCTATTTTTAAAGACAAGTCTATTATGGTCTGTAGGGTTGCGAAAAGTTCAATTATGTGGTTCCACTGTTTGGAATCATATTAACATGTATTTTCATATCGAAAATCGTTAAAATTGCATGAACAAATATATTCCAAATTTCTTTGCATTTTGATGTTTACATTCTTTCTTAACTTTGTACAAATTCGTAATAATATACTAAGCAAAAATAGAAAAAAAACGTCTTACCCTCCTATACGACTCCATGGCGTTGAATATTTTATGATACCTGCAGAGACAATGACTCGAGGATAAGGATTAAATGAACCAACGACGTAACAGGTACCCGTTGTTGAGTAGTGACCTCCAACTACAGATTATCAAAATTTATACCCCAAACACGAGTGTTACACAAGTGTAATGATTTGTTCCGATATCACTGAAGTAGGACGTGATTTATAAACATTGATATCCATTCCGAAGTCGTTGAATCATTTCACATTCAGTACTGCATTGAGTGTCTGGGATCCTTTAGTTTATATTGGTCATTTTAAGATTATTTCAAAGCGCGGAGGTTCGCTAGATACATCAGTGTAGAAAATGTAAAACGTAATAGGAAAAATTTATCATCACCGTTTTTTAAACAAAATATGAAATACGAACGATATCCATAAATAGTGAAATTCAAAGTAAACGTAAGTCACTGAACAGAAGAATAGACAGATCATTCATAATACTAGATTGATGTTCCGAGCTGTTAACGTAATCATTTTACAGGTAAAAAAGGTCGTCAAGGTATATGGAATTTGAATTCTAATTTATTCAGAAACTGATATGCTAAATATAATAAACGATTGGCTGATTCCTGTCACGAACCTGTCCATCATAAAGTAATTTACACAAAAACAAAATGTCAGTTAAAATGTGGAAACATGTAAAAAAAAAAAAGTACTTCATAAACGAGAGATATTGTATAAGTTATCTTATATTGTTCTGTATACAGTATAGTAGACATGTGTTTATGTTGTACTCTACAATAGCGTATACAAACAGATAACGATTATGTGTTTATTTTATCGGCTGGTGTGTTGATTACGGCGTAAGGGAAGTGATAAATAATCAGAAAGTGCATGCATATTTCTATGAAGATAAATTGACATATGTTTACAAACACAACGAGTCTAAATTAAATCTTGAAAATAGACAATATTGTTCAGCTTTTTCATCGGGCACGAATGATAAAATAAACCTTAGGCGAAGAAATCTGGTGCTTACATCTTGTGAAGTATCATATATTAAATCATCTTCTAGAACGTTTGTTCCAAATACCATTGCTATACAAATATGTCAAACGTACGTCAAACAAACCTCAGTGCCCAATTATAAGTATACTGTATATAGGGAAATTTTCGACACCGTTTTATTTTCGCCCCTTTCGCCCTCATCGTCAGTGGGCGAATTCCACACTGAGCGAATTCAAAATGGTAAATTCATCTATCTTTAATAATAAAAGTCTAGGCGAATATAAAACGGGGCGAAACCGTTTGCAAGTGCATTAGGGCGAAAATAACACGGGGCGAAAATAACCCTGTATACAGTATTATAATGCTGTTTAATATCCCGCCTCGGATTTCATATCAGCATCTTTAGATGAATGTAACAAAATTTGACCCTTTTTCTGGACTGAGACTAACCCAATAACACGGAACTTCTCATCCATCAAACCAATAACTATCACTTCTTATGTCGAAAGTGTGGATGGCTAAACAACAGTCACTACAAATCGTTCATGTGATCTGGTTCCGGGAATCAAACCGGCCAGTCGTCCGATTAATACTGTTCTTGGATGCCAAACCTGAGGATCGCCCACGGACACAAATTGTATGGTTATTCGATCAATATAAGAGTTACTTACTTTCCCCGTGATTCCGATTCTAGCATAATGTTTTGACAGGTGACCTTAAAAAGTATTACCGTAATATTAGTATAAGTTGTGCTGTCTTTCTCTGTAAGAAAGGGAGACAAATCAGTGAATGATAGACGAATATAGATATACTTGAGAAGTAATAAGTAAAGTTGTGGGTAGGTGTTCGTGCTGTTGTGTACAATCAATTATGATTAAATTATTTCATGTTTACAGAAGAATCATCAGTAATAACATCTTTATCTAAAAGTATCGAAATAAACACATATCAATTTCGTTCACGTGAATAAAGAAATTCATTTTAATTAAAAACACAATTCCCTGCACATGCTGTTATATTTGACAGTCTAAATGTACCATGATGCTGGGTGCGTCATCATTTTTTTTATTTTTTATCTTCTGACGAATACACAAGAAATACTATCAGATCTTTTGACAAGTACACAAGATTTTCTGTGTGTAAAATATCCTACCCGATCTTCTGGTGTGTAAAATATGCTACCCAATCTTCTGACGAGTACACAAGAAATACTCTCCAATCATCTGACGTGTGCACAGGAAATACTACCCAATATCATACATAATTTGTAGGTAATTAATGGTATGTTTGTTCGTCAAGTATCGATTTCTTTCTTTTTAATATTGTTCAGTTTGTGAACATTTTATGATAAAGAATCAAATGACACATAGCATTATGAGTAAAATTTCTAACATTTCATCAGGCTAAACATTGTTCCATCTGATTTTCGGTTCATTTTCCTGACCTTCCATTGCTTAAAAGTATGTTGATATTCACGCAGTTTGAAACATGATCTGTCAAACGTCAATCCACAACGGTGGAGGCATTGTATCGTAGATACAATAATTATAAAAGTTTGCCAGTTTTCTTGCGGAAGGTCGGTGGTCTTTACCCGGGTAGCCGGGGTTTCTCCTCCACCAATAAAAAACTGGACGCCATCATATGACTGAAAGATTGTTGAGTATGGCGTAAAACAAAAAATCAAATCAAATCAAATCAAACAATAATTATATTAAATATAATTATTTTAAAAGTACGACATTATCTAGGTCACAAGGACAAAAGCCATAGTGTCATCTGCAGGGGTTTATCATAGAAAATGCCCATGTTAAATATTAAATATATCTACATTTCAAGAATATTGCCAAGCCAAAATATCTGTCCATTGACACCGCCAATGACACCGTGGTATGATATTAGCTCTCCAGTTTCTTTTTTCGTGAAACTAAAAATAAAAGAAGTAAATGCGACCTATTCAAGTGTAATGTCTTTTAAATATACATGACCTTGCTGTTGCAAAACCACTCTATAAAAAACCCAGAATGCTGAGATGAACCAGAACCAGCATGCGTATAGCAAACAAAAGAAAATGAATTAGCACTTGCTCCTCAAACATAATTTTTTCTAAAATAGTGGATTTTATTTTTCCATACACATATAATGCTACGTTATTCAATAAATATAGTTAACATATCATTTAGATACGTGTCTATTAAATCACTGTAAAAATTAAATTATGCAGATAATGAAAATGCGCAAAATAATGTGAATATCAGACAAATTATTTCACAACTTTCAGCAGATCAAGTCTTGTGTAATGTGTTGTAAATTTGCTAACATGAAGCGCGTGTTATAAAATCACTGTTTATCTCCCTTGTTCTACACTGCAGGCAATGTCTCCAAGCGATGCTAATGCAACAAATTCGATCAGTTGTTATTATCCTTGTGTTCAAAAAACATAATATCCTGCAAAATAATAATAATTCATATATATATATATATATATATATATATAATATATATATATATATATATATATATATATATATATATATTAGAAAAAGGCTTTTGAAAACATCACATTTTTGCGTAAACTTGCTTTATTCCGTGAGCGCTTTTGCCTTACGGCTCATCAGACAGAATATAATGGTAGAATATAATGGTTACTTAGCCTTTCAAGGAAAAAAACTCAAATTATTTAACAAGAAAGCTGTTGCATAGGGATAAACAAACAATAGATTAACAAATAAATTTTTTTCCAATCGTGTTTGCGGAGATAAAACAAAATAAAAGATAATAACAAAATCACAAGTAAACTTTGACTTACCACCATGAAGATTGTCGCTAACAGAAGAGCTTTCATTTTTACATCCAAATCCAAAGGGACTGTTAAATATAAAAACATATGTTATGTTTCATTCTATGTTTTGCTCTAGGTAAAAAGTTATTTTCACTCTACAAAATTGTGATATATCTTGTAAATATTATTAACCTTATCCCAAAGTTATAATGCCTAAGATGACCGTCAATGTCATTTAGATTTCATCAGTAGAGCGCCAATTTAAAAAAAGATTTATTTTCTAAAAATAATGAATCTAAATCAGTCTAAAAATAACCACTGTAAAAAGATTGCTATCTTAATGTTGAAGAATTTAGAATTTAAATCACTAACCCCTGAAAAATAATTGACTGTTCTGTAAATCAATGACTTAGGCCAGTCAAAATGTGTCTTTTGCGGTGTATGAGATAAATGGTGTTATCAGTGAGAAATATTACTTTATTATACGATCATCAGCTGGTACAAAAATACCAGGTACTAGGTTTCTGTATACCCCCGGGGACTGAAACGGTCCACCAGCAGTGGCAATGACCTAGTGGTGATAAATATCTTGAGCATAATACAAAAGTTGTAAGTCACTTTAGGTTAAGTCAATGAATGTTAACACAAATCAAGATTACAAATACATTTTGTACTGAAGAAACTGTGTGGACTGGTGTGTGTGTGTGTGTGTGTGTGTGTGTGTGTGTGTGTGTGTGTGTGTGTGTGTGTGTGTGTGTGTGTGTGTGTGTATGTATGTGTATGTGTGTGTGGGGGGGTGTTAGTGTGTGGGGGGTGTTAGTGTGTGGGGGGTGGGGGTTAGTGGGTGTGTGTGTGTGGGGGGTGATATTTTAATATATCATAACTCTTCATTAATTCTTGCGATTTCATTGGATAATGAGCATTGAGTATTTTCAACTGTTTTGAGTATTCCAGGGCGACATTCTGCAAGATGGCATTTAATAAAATTGTTACAAGCACAGAAATGGATGGGAACAGGTGCCATGGAAGAATAAGCATCGCCTTTTCCGTTCTCACTCGCCATAAGTCCATAGTCAAATCCAAATGAAATAGGTGATAAATAAATAATCGTTACAATTGGTACAGTCGACTCGACAACCGCTACGAAACAGGTAAATCTACATTTCATTTAGTGAAACAGAGTAACTTATACCTTTGATATTTACATGATCTTTTGATCATAATAACATCGACGTAAACAATTTTGATTACAAATAAACATGTAATTCGATATCTTTTCTGTAAGACTAAGGCTATATGTAAATCTCAGAAAGTGATTCGGTATAGATTTTTTTTTACCATTTGCATCTTAATAAAGATAAACTTTTTTGCAATGGATAAACAATATAAAAATTTCGGATACCTTACATAAAACTTCAGGACATCCAGGATACCTATGCAAATAAACAATAATTCATAACATTTGGGTAAAAATACCCATGTGAACGTATTACAGAATGGGAAAAACGAGTATATCAAAGTCTTCAGCTTAGGGGATACGTTAATTGAATATCAGAACAGCTGGCAATAACAAGAAAAAATATCTAATATGTACACATACTATGACAAATTTTAAATATCAATACTCGGAAGCAATTGCCTCACTTTACAATCACAGTTTTACTTTATCTTATATAAAGACTTGATCCCCCTATTCTGAGGATTTTTTTGCTATCGATAGAGATGTTCCTATGGCTGCTCGGTAATGTCACATCACTAATGTAATGTAATTGTGTGTGTGTGTGTGTGTGTGTGTGTGTGTGTGTGTGTGTGTGTGTGTGTGTGTGTGTGTGTGTGTGTGTGTATGTGTGTGTGTGTGTGTGTGTGTGTGTGTATGTGTGTGTGTGTGTATGTGTGTGTATGTGTGAAGATCAGCCATACCTCTGATTTGTCATTGGAACATTCAGCAATGTAATCCACAAAACACTTTGGTAACCTAGCATTTGGTACATGAACATGCTTGCTGGACTATGTTTTTCACCATAACGCAAAACCAAATGTTTTATCAATCATAAAATATCATTTCACTTACATCTTACACCAAAGGTATCAGCGTCCGTGAACAATTCCCGAAATGCCCCAGCCCACCGTTTAAATATTGTTGCGACTTCCGTTTGACCATCAGCTGAGTAAACCTGGAAGTATAGTAATACAATGACAATTACTGAGATGTCTGTACACGGTAATTTAAGCCGAATTTCCTACCTCAATTAAAGAAAATGCAAATACAACACTTAACCACGTAAATAAGCATGTTCAAAGACTGTATACCAATCAATCTATCTTTTCAACACTAACAGTTTTCACAAAAATAGAGTCGTCACTGGCTCTGTATGAAGTATAACAAAGTTTAATCTCGGATATGGAGTTGCGGAAATCAAATTCAAGTTCTTTAACCTTCCATGCCTGCCATGACACGGGATCTCGCACATCAAAACACTGTGACTTTCCGTTTTATGTCAAGTGATTGTCCTTATCTTTGATTTTGAATTGGAAAATCGTTTTATGCCAATTTTTCAGTTATATTGTGACAGACAGTTTTAATGGAGGACGAATGAACCCGATTAAAATGTACCCCGGAAGAGACCACCGGTCAACTGGCAAACCTTCTCTCAAAATTCAGCATAGGTTCCAGCAAGGTTCGAACCTGCGCTGACCAGAAGTGGTAGACTACAGGGTTCAAAATGCAATGTTCTAACCACGGCCCCTTATAAAAATAAAGTAATAATGCCCTTTGGTGTTCCGAAGAGGTATTAATTGTACAAGTGCCAAAGGGTCATCAAGTTTGCCCCTTTGACCAATGATATTAACGGAAGGTCGTATACCACCTGATACAGATATAAACATTATCACTCTGAGCTTTTTCAAATGTAAACATATAATATATGTGTGAGAAATTGTCAACATTACTTACTTTAAAATCGATGTCGTCCGTGCAGCATATTCCTTGACAAGGACAACAAACGCCCCAGATTTCAAACATTCTCGTGCGGTTAGCATCGTAGATTGCCAAATGTGGTTTACACTTAGAGGTTCTGAAAGAAAATAAATTTACCATTTCACGAAATTTCCTAAAATTTTACTTTTTATAATTATTTATTTATTGATTTATTTTTATTTTCTAAATAAAGATATCCCACTTTGCATTGTTTTAGAATAATTACCGATACGGACATGTTCCTTTCATTGATTTATTATGACAAAAACACAAGTTTGATGAGAGCCAGAAATAATAAAAAAATAAGACAGACAGGCGGAGGGATAGACGCTGGGCAACAGCTGATCAGAAAAGTTCACTTAAACCATCGGTTCAGGTAAGCTAGATATGCCGGAGGTCCATGTTTAATGAATGTCTGCCAGGTATGTAAGGTAGACAGAACCACACTCATTATGTGTGCCATGAAGGCCTCCGATGATGTTTTGTGCCTGTACTTATTTTTGCAGTATTCTAATATAAGCGCCTTTCGCGCTCAAGTTTTTCGCCAATTCAAGGTCAGCGCTAAAATTTCTCCATACTGTCATTCTGTATACACTACAAATCTAATGAAATTAATTCCGCGAATTTAAGATTGCGCTAACAAGTCTATATACCCTGAGAGCGCTAAAATATGAGTGCGCTAATTTAAATACACATACAGTATTAAAAGAAATTGTGAATATGGGATAATTTAGTAAAAAATCCTAAATCAGAGAGAGAGAGAGAGAGAGAGAGAGAGAGAGAGAGAGAGAGAGAGAGAGACAGACAGACAGACAGACAGACAGACAGACAGACAGACAGACAGAGACAGAGATGGATGTTGCACGATATAAAAGAAAAGAAAAAGATGGAAATGATAGTACTGTTGTCTAACGTATCCTATGATGTTCCCCACAGGAGCCTCAACGGACATTTCCCAACCACAGCTACCATCGGCACACCAGCAGCATCCTTTACAACACGCAAACTCACGATTTGTACGTAACACTTCCTGTAGTAATAATCAACAAATGTAATAATGAAACGTGATTTGAAGACGGTGCTTATTAGTGGTAATTTTATGTTGTTTTGTATTCGGTAAATAAAACAAATGAACGTAAAAAAGAACAACGCAATCATCAATTAACCTCAAAATTACATTCGCAAAACGGAAAACAATGTCGACAAAAAAGGTAAGTTCATATCCTAAACAAGAGGCCCAAGAGGGCCTCAATCGTTCACCTGAAAACCATCTACAAATGTGGAAAGCAGACCAAGAAGAATATGTACATGTAGGCTGATCTGGCCGAGAAGCAAACATATTGTTGTTTTAAGAAATTCATCAAAAATTCTAGAAATCAAATTTCGGCAATATTCTTGCACAAAAACATTTCTTCAACTATATACAAGTAAAACACTTGAATGCATCATTGTGAATGCAAGGGGAGATAATTTACGATACCATGCAAAAATTAATGAAAATGACTGAAAAGACTTAAAAAACATGTCAAAAATTAATATTGCGATTTCTATGAAAAACACAAACTTGAATCATACATCCTTGTAGATCACTGAGAAACAATCCGTTTTTTCAGTTCATGTAGTGGTTCTGGAGAAGAAGATTTTGTAAAAAGGGGTACCTTTTGGGACCTATTCTGCCCCGCCCTAGATCCACCCCTAGGCCGATCAGGCTGAAAATTACAAATTTGGTAACAGATCTTGAGCACTTGCTTCCTGTAATGTTTCGTAAAAATTCCTTCAGTAGTTTCGAAACAAAAGCTGATAATGTAGAAAATGCACCCCACCTTCATTTTGCAGTTTTAAAAAATTCTCGCACAAAAACATGTTTTCACATAATTATAAGTAAAACACAATAAATGAATGCATTAAAGTGAATGCAAGAGGAGATAATTGAGGAAATCATGCAAAAATAAATGAAAATAACAAAGTCTGAAATGACCTCAAAAACGCGTCAAAAATTAATAATCCGATTTCTATGAAAAATAAAAACTTGAATTATACATCCATGTAGATTACTCAGAAACAATTCGTTTTTCAATTCATGTAGTGGTTCTGGAGAAGAAGATTTTTAAAGAGGCTACCTTTTGAGACCTATTCTGCCCCGCCATGGATCCACCCCTGGGCCAATCTGGCTAAAAAGTACAAATGTGGTAAGGAACCTTGACCACTTGCTTCATGCAAAGTTTCATTAAAATTTCTTCAGTTGTTTTGAAACAAAAGATGATAGTGTGAAAAATGCAACCCCCCTCTTTTTTTTGCAGTTTTAAAAAATTCATAAAAAATTCTAGAAATTTCTACAAAATTGTTGCACAAAAACATTTCATCGCCTAATTACAAGCAAAATACATTAAATGAATGGATCAAAGTGAATGCAAGGGGAGATATTGATGAAATCATGCAAAAATGAATGAAAATGACAAAGTCTGAAAAGACCTCAAAAACGCGTACAAAATTAATATTCAGATTTCTATGAAAAATAAAATCTTGAATCATACATTCCTGTATATCACTCAGTGGTTCTGGAGAAGAAGATATTTAGATAGGGTACCTTTTCGGAACTATTCTGCCCCGCCATTGATCCACCCCTGGGCCAATCTGACTGACAATTACAAATTTGGTAACGAACCTTGAGCACTTGATTCCTTCAAAGTTTCATTAAAATTCCTTCAGAAATTTTGAATCAAAAGCTGAGAGTGTGAAAAATGGAACCCCATCTTTTTTTTTTTCTTTTTTTTGAATTCTTGCACAAAAACATCTCTTCACCTAATTACAAGTAAAACACATACATGAATGCATCAAAGTTAATACAAGGGGAGACAATTTAGGAAATCATGCAAAAATTAATGAAAATAACAAAGTCTAAAAAGACCTCAAAAATGTGTCAAAAATTGATATTCCGATTTCTATGAAAAACACAAACTTGAATCATACATCTATGTTGATCACTGAAAAACAATCTGTTTTTTTTCAGTTCATGTAGTGGTTCTGGAGAAGAAGATTTTTAAAGAGGGGTACCTTTTGGGGCCTATTTTCTCCGCCCTGGATCCACCCCTGGGCCAATCTGGCTGAAAACTACAAACTTGGTAAATGACCTTGAGCAATTGCTTCCTATCAAGTTTCGTCAAAATCCCTTCAGTGGTTTCAGAGAAGAAGTCAAAAATATGACAAGTTTACGGACGGACGACGGATGGGGAGATATCACAATAGCAATAGAAGTGACCATTCCTTTGCAAAGTGCTCAACAAAGTTTCAAAACCCTCGCCGCATTGTTGTGAGCTAAATCAGATAAGTAAAAAGGACAAAAAGTACAGTTAATGAATTTGAAAATACTACATTACTGTACATCCGGTTTTATTTATATATATATATATATATATATATATATATATATATATATATATATATATATATATATATATATATATATATATATAAACATGTATATCTTAATATGAATACTGTTAATTCAGTAAAAAATGTATGATTTGTAATTCCTAAATAAAACAGCTTTCGACTGCATTATTTTTTATCATTGGGAAGCAAAAGTTGTTGAGTCATACCAAAAACTAGACTTTGAAGTGACCATTCCTTTGCAAACTGCTCAACAAAGTTTCAAAACCCTCGCCGAATTGTTGTGAGCCCATAGCAAAGGTCAAAATGTAATGCACGTCACATAAAGTAATATATACATATAGTGAGAAGCAATGGTCCCGAAGGTAAAAATGTATGACAAGTCACATAAAGATGGTGATATATACATATAGAGGGAAACAATGGTCCCGGATGTGAAAAGTGTGACACGTGACATAAAGCTGGTTATATATACATATAGGCATAGAAAGAAACAATGGTCCCTGAGGTCAAAAATGTGTGACGCATCACATAAAGCTGGTGGTATATACCTACAGTGGGAAACAATCGTCCCGGGGGTCAAAATGTGTAACACGTCACATTAAGCTGGTGGTATATACCTACAGAGGGAAACAATCGTCCCGGGGGTAAAAATGTGTAACACGTCACATTAAGCTGGTGGTATATGCATATAGACCTAGAGGTGAACAAAGGTCACGAAAGTAAAAAAATGTGAAAAGTCACATAAAGCTGGTGGTATATACATATAGAGAGTAACAATGGTCACAAAGGTCAAAATGTGTGACAGGTAAAATAAAGCTGGTGGTATATAAATATAGAGAGAAACAATGGTCCCGGATGTCAAATTAACAATAGAAGAAAAAAAATAGCTTAATATTATTAACAATTCTGACGTTATGGCTTTAGGAAGAAGGTCAAAACAAGAATAAAACTAAACAAAAACTTGCTTAGTTGAAATGAACTTGTTTACCTGTCCATTGTTGTCTTGTATGTGCATCATGAAGCCTCGTTCTGGACCACAGCATTGTCGCATTAAGCAATCTGATTCTGTTGAAAAGAAAAAGAAACATCTAAACTTTACCTTCTGAACAAAGGGTCTTTACGTGTGATTTTTCAAACAATGACTGTAACACTATGAGGTACGGGAGGAAAATACTTTAAGTAAAAGAAAATATTAACTTGTAAATAAATATAAACTGATAATAAAATTGGTGTGCCCTGTGATAAATCGTAACATGTATTAGTGAGAAATGCGGGCAGCTGATTAAGTTACACAATGAAATTCATGTTTCGGACAAACAACTTGTCAACACATAGCACCGAAAAACAATATCGGAATGAAGTTTCGGCAATTGTTGCAGCTGTAAGGTTAAATAGGTCAATATCTGTCATCATCTTAGTAAACAAATTTTGATTGTAATGTTAAATAATATAATGTACTAAAATTGTACTAATTTTGATGGTGTAAAAAGGTCACGGAAGGTGAAACTTTGACAGATTTTAATATGCACAGCGCCAGTATTTCTCAGGTTCTTTGTTGATCAGAATGCGGGAGAAACTTCTAGAATTCTGGTGTTCTATGTTGTTCGGAATTGACCTTCGTATATAAGCACCGGGGTTTTAGAAGGCATGAGAGACCAACATAGAGAGACCGCCATTTTGAGACAAGCTACTGTCGCCTGTACGTGTTATTGATGTTACACTTGCTGTTCAATAAAATCTATACGATCACGAGCTGTTTATTGATTCTTAGTGGGTTACACGACAGCTAACCTGATTCGCGGGCAACGTACGTTTTTGTAGTTACTTGATTTGTTTGTTTGTTTATTGTTGTTTAACGTCCCACTCAAGAATATTTCACTCATATGGAGACTTCACCAAATGCCGGTGAAGAGCTTTGGCCTATGCTCGGCACTTACGGCCATTGAGCAGTGAGGATTCTTTAACGTGCCGACACCTACTGCGACACGGGACCTCGAGTTTTACAGTCTCATCCGAATGACAGGAAACCAACCTGCCGCCGGCTGGACTCGACCTCACGACCTCACGATCAAGAGTCGAGCGCGCTACCGACTGTGTAGTTACTTGATAATCTGAAAATAACTAAACGGTCTTAAAAACAGAACAAATTTGAAAAGCACATACAATTTCTGCAGAAAGAAATTACAGGCGTCTAACGAGTCGCTACATGAGAGTTTTCCATGGCAGAGCAATTAGAGCATTGAGCGTCAAACCGTTAAGTCCTTCACCTCTGGTATACAAAGTTCGAGCCCCACTGGGACATACTTTTACTTGTTGTTTTACTTGCATAAGGCTGGTGGTCTCTTCCAGGCTAGATTTTAATCGGGTTCTTCATTTTATTTTTCCACTATATTTCTGATAAATTGTGCAGTGTCGTAAGTCCTTTATCGGACCCTGTCTTAACTGGAGGTGCAATTTTTGTAATAATAAAGTGAAATATATTTTCAGTGACTAGATTTTGATTATCTCATGGTGGTAAGAAATTAAAAGTCACAATATGATAGTTTAAACATAACTCTATTTGGCTTAAATATGCAAGGCCAAAAAAAGCGTTATGTAATTCTAGCAATACTGAAATCGAACTAGAAATAGAGTATGGCATCTTTAAGATATCAAATAATTATTATGTCACAACTTGTATTCTGCATGATACAAAAACGTCCTGACATATTTAGAAGCAGTAAAGTTATCTATAGAAACAAAGGATATTGGACAAATGGATCCTTTGGAAATCCGGTGGTTGGACCAGGTGTGTTCCTCTGTTGAGTGGTTAATTGATTTGGTCAAACTGTATCAAAGGATTATCAAAATAAATTTACTGCAATCTCTCATATCTCTCACAACACTATGTTTGCCTCTTAAATACTTTTCCTGCCTGTCCCTCTCTTTCTATTTTTTGACAATTACCTTCAGAAGCAAAGTATACCTGTTGTCCTAAGCTGTTGTGGACAACAAATTTGTTTGCAACATCCCATCCAATCAATACTGAAAAATAAACATAAAATTATTTTGAAGGTACATATTATTCATAATATCAAACAACAAAGAAGAAGAACAACAAAAACAAAACACTAACTGCAACAATAATAATAATTATTATAATACTAACCAATAAAAATAGCTATAATAATAATAATCATGTTAATAATTATAATAATAAGAATACTACTATTACTTGAAATAATAATAATAATAATAATAATAATAATAATAATGATAATAATAATAATAATAATAATAATAATAATAATAATAATAATAATAATAATTATAATCACTATATGATGTATATACGATATGATAACTTAATAAAAAAAATTATGTTTTATGAAGTTGTGGGAATGATGTCATATAAAATGTGTAATAAATTCCTGTAAAAGAAAAATATTTCCTGCCAAAATATTTAGTTTGCTAACAGATAATTTACAAAAACAAATTCTTCTTTTAAAAAAAATATTATTCATACAATAGAAAGTATACAACCCCTTCTCAACAAAACAAATTGTGTAAACAATGATAAAACAGTGCAATATTTCTTTCAATATTCTCCATAATATACACAAGAAATCACAGGTGTGAAAGTATTAATCGAAGAAGTTTAATGATAAAATATACAAATCAGGTGAATATTGGGACACACACGGACCTCTGAAAACCTAGAGGTAGGGTCAGGTTCCATGGAGAAGTAAACATCTCTTGTCGATCAATAGTTCTTTATCGACATCAGTGATGCATATTTAAAAGTTTCGTAAAATATGCTATGGGCAAGGGAGATAAGTTATAGAAAATATCATTACCTTCCATGAGGTCAACTTTCTGTTTTACAATCAGCTGGTCAATCTGTGTCAAGTATTCCAGGCCTGGTGGACAGTGGGGAATTGATTCCGGCATGGGCATCCACTGTGCTGTAAACATGACAAAAATCGGGTATAAGTCTGCTAAATAGCGGACTGGGGTTTCAATGGAAGCAATCAGAATACAATATAATATTAGTGTATGTATTACAACAAAATAAAAGTGAGGACTGATATAGATAACGTTTGAGACTTAGTGCAATTAAGACTACAGCAAAATGAATGTGACGACTGAGAGAATGAGAAACCATCATGTTTGAGGCTTTGTACCACTAAGTACATACGAAAGAAGATGTGAAATAGAAACTTATATTTTTAACAGTTATTGCGAATTTAGTTAGTCAGATATCAAATGTGTCTGCGATTCACGTGTTTACTTGGATTGGATTGGTTTAGGGTGGGATGGTTTAGGTTAGGTTGTGTGTTGGTATATGAAATCTTATTGGCTACAACACATTACTTTCTTTGAAAAATAAGTTTGGTTTTATGTTTTAAAAATAACCCATATATAGTTATAATTGGATGTGAATATATATATTAAACTACTCGTGAAAAAATAACCATCAATTCAATAGATGTACACGTCGTGATAATTAAAGCACGATCTTAATACATTACAGTCCTTTATACCATTCACTCCTGTAGACACATTTGGGTTGACCTAAGTCATTGATTTACAGAACAGTCCACTGTTTTTCAGGGGTTGATGAGTTAACAGGCACCTTGAAATGTTTGTAAAATTGATACTGCTCACTGTTTTTAGTCGGTCAACTATCAAATCCCGATATTTTACTGAATTACAGTTCATCTTTCATTTCCTGCCATTTTGTTGAATTGCGGTTCAAATAAGATTTCATTAATTGTAATTAACTTTCTAATACAATGAAGCAGATTTGGTTTGAGTATTTAAATTCTTATAACGTTTTTTAATACCCAAATAATCATTTATTCGTTCTGCAACATTCAAGATGAAATTATAGAACATTTAACTTAGTTTATAAAATATTCTTTTATTTAAAAATGTTCTAGGTTGAATTTTATTATTTATGTTGACACCAACCTCAAACAATTATTACAATCATATTTTAATACCAAAATGGACACACTTAAAAATAAATCCGCAAAACGTTTATTTAATATATGCACAGTGTCTTTAGCAGTATAACTCTCAATTCCTTCAGTCTTTCATTGTAAATTTTCAATTATATCTTGCTAACGTCGTCATGTGAATGAGTACTCTGTACATCTCCATATGTCATATATACATGTATGACCTGGGGTTATTCTGAATAAAGAATTCAAGGAATTTCAGCTGATGTTTGTGAGAAAGTTTGCCAGCATATTTGCAGAAGGTCAGTTTTACTGTATATATGTATTATGCATTTTACTGTATGTAAATATATCTTATCCCAAAATGTCGGTCAAGGTCAAATCCGGTTTCGTAATCTTAACATTGATGATATTTAATGAAAACTTGTTTCAGGTCTTCTGTGGAGAAAAAATTTAGATAAATGCTCTCTCATGTGAAGACTACAGGTGACATCCCTTTCATGTAGGCTGCTTTTCAAATATGGGTTCTAGCTATGCATGATATATCAAATTCCATATCATATATAGAGGTGATTATATGACAATTTTGATATCATACTCCTTCTCAGCCAGAGATTCCCGATATAAGTCTGAGGGCTGACAAGGAGTAGGAGTATAATATCAAAATGGTCAAACTATAAACTTTTTATCATGTGTCTAAATTACAAATTATAACACATAACAATAACAACATACTTTCTAATTCCAATATTCTGGCCGACAAAGAATTAAAAATCCTTTCACCGTGTTTAGTTTCAAGATTTCGGATGACACCGAACGAGCAGACGATGCAATGTACCGGAAACAAATGACACTCGAAATTCTTTTTTTCTTTCCATTGATAGCAATATGAATAGAGAAGTTTCGAACAGGAGTGAATATTTAATGCATGGGAGTGGATTACGAGAATAAATAATGCATGGGGGCGTGTCAGTTTCGCATATATCCAGTACAGACAAATGATAAATACGATTGATTGCTTAACCGGAAGTGATACTACCTGCATTTTTCATCAGAATTCAACTGGCGTCAGCAAATTCACGAAACCTAACAACAAGAGTAGATCACGTTAAGGTACGTTGTTTTTCATTATGAGGTAATACAAAAAAGCAGAACATTTTTGGATAAATCAGGTGTACCTCATCTTATCAAGTCAAGGTTAATTGATCCACGTCGTTTCTCAATCACATTGACGGATTACATTTCATATTTCGCGGTCCCTGGTGGCGACATCTACCGCCGATCTAACATTTCACTTAGATTGATCCAACACTGACCCCTGACTTAAGTCAATGAAAAGACTCGTTGCATAGCCTGCACGTCGGCATTATTCTGTGTATACGTACTTTCCTTTCAATCTTGTTGTCTATGCATGATCGATTGTTAGACGCGTTCTGACTGGTTCAGAAAACGGTTTCTGAAGCCAATGGAAACCGACGCCCCGAATTCACACTATACGGGCCAAATCTGTCAAGGTGTGTGAGTAACGAAGTGGATCAGAAAACCTTGACTTGGTAAGATGGGTGTACCGAGGTAACACGGTAGTTATTTTGATAAAACAAGTCTGCGTTGATATCAACTTATCACTCAAGAAGGTCACTGTTTAAAAGAACATCTGTATATTTCATTTAAATGCTTGTGTTGGTATGAATAAAACTTCTCTTTGGTAGCCTACATTTGACCATCACGCATGGAACTAACACATTATTTCATTTTTAAACGCTATTCAGTGTCTTTTATCAGTTTGTAAAGTCGATAAAAGGATTTGAAAGTTGAAAGACGTAATACTGAACTTGCAACTGACATCATTCGATTACAATCACTTGCAGTGTCATTAGATATTCTTTATTTCATGTAATCCTTAGATGGCGAGTTCAGAGTTGTTTTTATTTATGTATTTCATGTTTGAGTAGAGAATGGAAGTCAACTAAAAATGTGACAGTGTTTAATACGAGAATGTAGCCAGAGACATTTTGCAAGTAGACCGTTTTAACCCTACTCTAGGTTTATTTGGAAACTATTGAAGTTTAATATCAGGCCTAGGCCCAAAGTCACCAACTTCACTCAATACTCAAGCTCAACTATTATCTTACTATTTTGACTATATAAAAGTTTTTAAACTTTTTCGGTTTGAATGATTAGCAAACATGATAATTTTCCATCATTCACTTATAATTTTTTGTGTCACACTTAAGATGTTCATGTAAAACTTAATACATATAAATACGTTGAGTACGGTACTCATACAACTTTTACTCATACAAGTTTTTGTTTTCAAATTAGCAATAATATTGATCACTATGTACATTGGTATGCCATCAATATACACAGAATAGATTTTGCGTAGTTTTCCTTAAAATCATGAAAAATTAGTTGAGCTTGAGTATTGAGTAAATTTGGTGACTATATCATAATCTAACTACCCAGGCTTTGTTGTTATTGTTGATGTTATTGTATTGTTGTTTAACGTTGCACTCAAGAATTTTTTCGCTAATGTGGAGACGTCACCAAATGCTGATGAAGGGCCTCAAATTTTTGCCTATGCCCGTCACTTACATCCAATGAGCAGTGAGGGTTCTTTAATGTGCCGACACGTACTGTGACACGGAGCCTCGGATTCAGACTTTGTGGATATATATATATATATATATATATATATACAGTACTTACGTTGTTGAATAATCGCTCCTTGTATTTCATTTCTCTTAGTTGCCATGGTTATTGCCAATCTACAATGAATAAAACCTTGGCAATAGCAAATTCAATGTTACAATGTTCAATGTCACCTTAAATATTTCCTATTGCCTGATATACTTACATATATATATGTCATGGAAAAACTAAATTGCGAAATGCCGCTTAATTTAAACATACACGTAACAACAATACCAATTTACAATTGCAAAATCAATCCCTATAAATAGCCTGTTGTCAGTCCGTACGCTACTAAACAAATTTCCCATTATGTTCCCACTACGTTTAATATTTCTATTGAATGCATATGTATGGAGTATATATGCATTGTGAAATTCCGTTCATCTTATACTGAGGGTAGTCTATTTCAGTATTACTGATATTGACAACTTTCTGAAAACTCATAGCCACACATATTTATAAAAGACACTCCCTCTAGATCGACTGGCAAGCTAATAGCCACACTCAATAATTTTTCGGTTATATGAGACTTCACCAAATGCCACTAAAGGGCCTCAAATTTTGGGCTATGCTCGGCACTTGCACTTCAGCAGTTTGGAACACCTACTCTGACATGGGGCCTCGGTTTTTACAGTCTCATCCGAAGGACAGGAAACCAACCTGTCACCGACTGGACTCGAACTCACGACATCACGATCAAGGGTCGAATCCGTTACCGACTGATTCAGGCCGGCTCTGTTTAATTCATAGAAATGTCAGAATTTACACACAACCACTTTTGAATTATTAAAATGAGAAAGTGATTTTAAACGCGAGTACAGGACCTGGCGCCAAACAAATTGAGAATTTACTGAAAATTGTAAATGTTCTCAACTTGGCCTGTTCAGCCAATCAGATTTCAGGATTAGCCAAAGGTGAGTAAAAGTTTTGACTGAAATAATTGAAAAACATTTTACTCAAAACCAGCTTATGTTCTTGTGGAACTGGCATATGGAATGGGACGTTAAAACAGACATAACACTTTTGTCGGTTTGTTATGATCGAGTAAATAGTCCAAGATTCATCTTATTGTTTAAAATTTACCAATATCATGCACGCGCGTGATTCACTGTGTAAGCCTATCGATAATCATGTACTACAAATGTTCGTTTGAAGGACATCCTTGCACGTGGATATCCACCATTGTAGCTACGTAGGCCTAAATTATAAACATTTGACTATACACTTCATTGTCAAGTGTTTAGCTAAGGTAATTACAGTTTCAGAGACAACGAACGTTGTAAGCGCTTTTGTAAACATCTGTGACACTCATTCCGGTGTGATACGGATTATGTGTTGTATAACACGTACAAATTGGGGTCAAATAATTGAGGTCAAATCAATTGCCGACGTCATTCAATATTTACCTGGCTAACTATATAGGTTTAATAATTCAATAGCCTACGTGTATTACCCGAGTCAAACCACGGTTCATGGATAGGAATAAATACAGAAATAAGAATCGAATAATTTACATGCATTTTTTGCCAATCATACTAAACACATTTTTAACTCATTGACCCCTTAAGACACATTTGGACCCGTCTAGAAGTTATTTGACTAGCAGAATATTCCATTGTTTTTCAGGGGTTAGTGGGTTAAATTCTCATCCCGACGGCGCATGTTAGTGAAATAAATGAATTGTCGATTAAAATTCTTTCACCCCTAATTAA
>BROG01000448.1:17500-140000 GCA_030159075.1 Atrina japonica | reverse complement strand
AATATTAGAAATCGGATGATTTTTCAATATTAAGAATTCGACAATTTTTTTATATTAGAAAATAGGATTTTTTTCATGTTAGAAAATAATTTTCAAATATATTTTAGAAAATATTTTTGTATTAATAATTCGACTGACTGTTTATATTTGGAAAAATATAAATATTTTTTTTAATTTTCGATTTTTTTCAATATTAAAAATATTTGTAATATAAGAAAAAAGATGAATATGAAGATTTGTTCAAAATGTTACAAAATGAATTTTAAAATTAAAATGCTCATAGGTCTCTTTTTTTCCCCAGTCTCACTCTGATCACTTCCCGTGGTATAAGTACTCTTCTTTAGTGACCGTTTACGTACCGAAGCCTTATGTTTGTTTGTTTGTTTATTGTTGTTTAACGTCCCACTCAAGGATATTCCATTCATATGGAGACGTACCGAAGGTTTATGAACCTATTGCATTTGTTTTTTTACAAGTGACCGTTAACAGGACTCCATACGATGATTGATAGGTATAAAGTCTTCCCCAGTATTGTCTATACGAGGAATATAGAATCACATGATTCTAGTTATTTACATTATATAGATTTTATATAAAGCCTACCATATATCGCTGATATTGAGTTATGGTCAAATGATCCAGAAATAACAATATATATGTATGTATGTATATATATTATATATATATATATATATATATACTATATATATATATATATAATATATATATATATATATATATATAATACAAACTTCGAAAATAATGTTTTACCAGCGATATTATAAACAAACCCTACACAAAATCTTCAAAAGACCACATTTTTTTAAAACACTGGTACACCAGTAACTTTTTTTTTCATTGTAAACTACATTTACACATTTTTATTATAATTTATGATAATCTATTAAAATCACAAATCATGTAAAAGTGAGCCATCAAAGATAAATGATAAAATTAAATCTATGTCGGGTTGGTAAACTCATAATACACATGTACAAGTATACCACTATGCACTATCATAGTCGGTTATTGTGATTTGAGTGTGCGATTATAGAAATATAAAAAAATTCAGATACCAAAGTATAAATCAATAGAATGTCCAGGACATAGATAAAAATCCGGTAAAAATGGACAAACACGGACCTCTGGAAAACAAGAGGTGGGATCAGGTGCCATGGGGGAGTAAGCATCCCCGGTCGACCGGTCACACCCGCCGTGAGTTCACAGTCAAGTCCAATGAAACACGTGAGGAGTGTATCCTCGTCACAATTGGTACAGACGTCTCAACAACCGCCAACGAAAAGGCAACTCAACATTTCACTTAGTGAAACAGAGTAGTCGCAAACAAGACTATTATACCGACCGTAAAATTTGCGGAACTGTTCTCATGTGACGTCACACAAAGGGAATTAAGCGCGCAAGCGAGACGCCGATAAGTGAACTTTGATGGCAGAATAAACAAGTATCCTGTCATTTTTCTACTCAGATAATTTGGCTATATAACTTTTAGGTGGTTATCTTTAGGAAATTTAAATAAAAGACAAACTTAAAAATCCTTGTCTATGACCTTAAAGGACAGTGCTCAAAATATGAGGCTCAGTCGGTAGCGCGCTCGACTCTGGATCGTGAGGTCGTGAGTTTGAGTCCTGCCGGCGACAGGTTGGTTTCCTGTCTTTCGGATGAGACAGTAAAAACTGGAGGTCCCGTGTCACAGTAGGTGTCGACACGTTAAAGAACCCTCACTGCTCAATGGCCGTAAGTGCCGAGCATAGGCCAAAATTTGAAGCCCTTCACCGGCATTTGGTGACGTCTCCATATGAGTGAAATATTCTCGAGTGGGACGTTAAACAACAATAAACAAACAAACAAATCAAAATATGAGTACGTATTCAAAGAATTTTAAAAATATTTCTTGAGTTTTCTTCAAATGAGCAATAATTTTTATTATTATTCACAAATATATATATATATCATATATATGCTATATATAATTTATATATATATATTCATATAATATATATATATATATATATCATATGCTATCAGTATAAACCCATCTATAGTTACAAAATACTTTCTGTGTGTTTTATCTCCAATTAATGAAAAATTGGTGATTTGGTGACTTCGGGTTCTGCTGGCATCCCAAAGACATTTCTCTGTTATCTCATGGTATATCAGGGTTTGGTTAACATGACCACTTGAACTTTTTAAAGTCCATTTCAAAATCACCATACTTATTATTTTCCTCATTGACATTCAGACTTGCTAAGATCAATATATATGCTCGATCTGTTTGTCCGATATTTTGAATGAGGCCTTGTTGATGATGATTGGAGTTGATTTAACGTGCGGCGTGACTACTCAAAGCCCTTGCCACACGCCGGTGCTACCCCTGTAGCGCCGGAGAGGCTCCTTGTGTTTAACGTGCAACCATGATGGAATTTGTTACACGTGCTCGCCCCTACGGAGTAGGCTTGAGCTGAGGATCTGTTTTTGGCATTGGCCGGTTTAGGGTCCTCTTCTCCCTGGGTTGATCGGCCCTCGGCTCCCGGATGGGAGGGGCCTTCTGGTAGATCATCGACCGGCTCCTCTGTGTCTTGTGGCTCTGGTACGATGCCTGTGGAGACCCCGGGTCCGTGGTGGAGAGTGAGGCACAGCTGCTTAGTCACAACGGCAATAGAATTTTGAATTTAGAAGAATTACGGCCACCTAATTTTTGACGGACATTTATTTATAGAGAAATGCCAATATGATAGAAGAAGTGCATTAACCGAATGACATAACCAAAGTGTTTTAACGTGGAGTTGTCCATGCTCGCACGTCTGTGTACCTATAAGAGGTAAACAGAATGATGTGCATTTGCCCAACATTAAGGTTGGCTAAATGCTATTACATACGTTTATTTAGGTGTTAATGTTTTTTGTGTTACTTTGAGAGGTATTTGAGGAGCTTAAAGCTTATTTAGGGAAGCGGTGTTAATCCGCTGAATGTAGGGTCATAATATAATAAGAGTATTGTGTGTGGTGTAGGCTAGGTGTGGTACTGGTGTTATGTACATTGACCAAGGGGAGTAACTTTAATTACAGTAGACCAAGGGGATGTGGGGACTGGTGTTTGATGAGAAGGAATTTGATTCTTTTTTTTTTTTTTTTTAAATATAAGATAAAAACCGTATCCAATACATATATTCTCTTATTCTGGCCTATAAATCAACAGATAACGGGTTTTCCCGTGAGCCCAGACATCTCCATAAGGGGGGTGCCTGAACAGAAAAGTCCATGGTGGGATCCCCGTCATCTGTGATATCTAACTATCTTATTCTAATACCTATCTTTGACTTATTCTGACCTGATTATAAACCGATCCATTCACTCAATTATGTACAATTAACCCTATTGTTGACTCTGTTCTGGCCTATATATCAACTGGAAAGAGGAGAATCCCGGGTGTCAAGTCATCTCCATAGGGGGGAAGCTTGACCAAAAAGTCCATGTGGGATTTCCTCCGCCGCTGATTCCTAAAATACTTATTCTAGAATTATAACCTATTGTGATGTTCGTGACATCAATCTCATTATATACAGGTAATACTAAACCTAAATAAACTGCTGGATATCCTTCGTCCGGTGATTGGGACAATCCCTACACACACGGACTTCCGAAATCCGAACAGTGCCTATTTAATTTGTAAAATTATTTACATATTTATTTACAGTTAATTAGTGGATGAGAGATGCGATGAGGTGCGATGAATGCGATGTCTAGACTATGCATTTATTTGTGTAGATGTTTTTAATTAGGGTCCTGCCTGCGCCACCCACCACTATTTGGACAAGCCAGCTGCTAACCGTGAGGTCGTACCGCTTTTCAAATGGTTATAGGCAGGGTTGGAGTACCACCAACACTTTGAGTGATCGTATTGAAAAAAGAAAAGTGTATCTTTTTAATTCATTTAGTTGTTTGAGTTTTTATGGCGTATTAAAAGAATATGCAGGGATATAAATAAAATATAAAATAATATAAAATCTCTGAGACATGTCACCAGCTAGAAGGGGGGTTCTGACCGGGGTTTAGTCTTAGTAACATGTCTTGGTTAATTAACCTTGAGATGTTTAAAATAATATTGAAATCAATAAAATACGCATCTTAGCTACCTAAGATAGGATAGAAGAGTGATTTAAAAACAAATGTAGCCCTATAGTGTTTGAGATTAGGCGTTTCTGTGTTTTATTTTAGGGTCCTGCCTGCGCCACCCTCCACTATTTGGACAAGCCAGCTGCTAACCGTGAGGTCGTACCGCTTTTCAAATGGTTATAGGCAGGGTTAGAGTACCACCAACACTTTGAGTGATAGAGTAAAAATTAAAAATGTTTGCTAAATAGATAACCGTCAGATATGATATTGATAATATGAATCTTATAATACTTCTCAAGGGCATGTATCAAGGCTAGTTGAAGCGGTTCTGACCTGTCTAGTCGTAGAAACATGTCCTGTATTGAGATTAAATAAATAAATTAAAATAATATTGACGGCAGAGGTGGAAAACTAGGTACATTGTAATATTTAACAGTGTATTGTAAGTAAAAAAAATAATAAAGTTTTTAAGAAAATAAATAATCGAATTATACCAATATTCTTTTAGGAATACTAATATCTATACTGATTAATAATTACATTAATAACATTGCCTAAATCTTACTATACGTGTGTGTATGCTCTCGCTTATTGTCGTCAAGGATCAGCGGTGCCATCGATAAACACATGGGTGTTTTCAACGACGTCCGGTTGAATTTGACTGCTCAAAAAGCACGAGCTCTGACCTGTGAATGTACTAGGTGACCTACTATAATGATTGCAGGATGAATGCAAGGTGAGTGCGAATGATTGCAGGTGAATGCATAATTTATTTCAATTTAATCATTTAATTTAAATTACTTTTATTTAAATCTAGTTTATATTTTATCTAGATATCCAGTGCTGATTATGAAGCTTCTGAGTCCTTCAAATGCGGATATTAATAAGTTTTTAGGTGGATCTAAGATATCCCTAATGTTGATTGTATCTAATCCTAGTCTATGATAATGTGTGTGTAGTTCCCCGCGGTGGAGATTGTGAGTGGGACATTCCATAAGGTAATGTCCCACTGTTTCCTTACTGTGTCCACAGGAACACTTGGGTCCCTGTTTGAAAATGTGCTGTCCTAACTCTCCATTCAGTAAGGTAGTGCCTAGTCTTAATCTAGTGAAAACCTTATCCCAGTAGACATTATTTGAGTATCGTATTGGTGTTACCATGGGATTAGGTTTTAGCTGTTAATGTTGTATTTTTCTGTCCGTTTTTGGTGAATGATTTGCCGAATTAATGTGTGTGCTTCTGTTGTGCCTATCTGTATGTGACAATCTATTTTTTGGTGCTGAACTGCTTCTTTTGCTAATAAATCCACAACCTCATTACCTCTAATACCTATGTGGGCTGGGATCCATTCTAGGTGTACCTTAATGTTCTTATGATGAAGCTGGTGTATGCTAATTAGAATTTCGTTTAGTATATCTGGCCTACTACTATTTTTGGTGGTCAGCGACTGCAAGGCGCTCAGCGAGTCACTCAGAATTACAACCTGGTTATAATCCTTACTACGGATGTAATCAAGCGCCTCATTGATCGCCACGAGCTCTGACGTGTAAACTGAAATATGGTCAGTGCACCTATACCCGTCTCCATAGTGTGCCAGAGGATCATAGTACGCTGCCCCCGTTTTACCCGTGTTTGGGTCTTTGGAGCCATCCGTATAGATCCTGTGATAGCCCCGATATTTGGTGTCCAAATAGTCCAGGGCTATAGCCTTGATTACAGTGGGATTTTCACTTTTCTTAATTTCATGTGACAAAGCTATGGGGACATTTGGTCTAGATAATAACCACGGTGGATGTGATATAATATTATGTTCTGCTATATCTAGACTTTCCTAGTGATGTGTTACCTAGATAATTATGTACCCTGTACCCAAATGGAGCCTGTTTGGCGTCCCACAGAGTTTTGACTTTATATCTAATTGTAAACCCTATTATAACTGTGGGTGAAAAGTGTATTAACTGGATTGTCTGGGTTCGACCTGACTCGTGCCCAGAATCTGAGTGTCAAGGAGTCCCTTCTTAGTGACAGGGGTAACTCTCCTGCTTCAGCAAGCAGGGCCTCCACCGGAGTGGATTTATGTGCTCCCAGAGCTATTCTGAGAGTGCTTGATATTGTAACTTATCTAATTTGTTTCAGATGAGTCTGAGCCCCCGAGTGGCAGGCTTGACACCCGTAATCGAGTCTGGACCTTATAAGTGATTTATAAAGTAGTAATAGTGTTGTCTTGTCAGCGCCGAATTTGGTCCCAGACACACAACGCATGAGATTTGTGATGGATTGGCATGATGTAATCAAACTATTTATGTGAGATGCAAATGATAGGTGCCTATCAAAAATGACCCCAAGAAACCTAGCTTCCTTAGCTATGTGTATTGCTCTGTTGTTTAATGTTAATGCAAATTGTGGTGCTGTGCGTGTGTAATTAGGACTTCGCTTACCGAATAGCACCGCCGAGGTTTTTTGCTCGGACAGCTTGAAGCCCCAATTTTGTGACCACCTAGTGATTGTATCTAATGCTTCTTGTAACCTACTATTTATGACTTTAATGTTCCTATTGTGAAAAACTTATTGTATTGTCATCCGCCAAATTGAAATAGTTCGCATTTATCTTCCCGATCATTAGAGTATATTATCTCGTCTGCTAGGTCGTTTGCCATGATATTGAAAAGGGTCGGACTGATGACCGAACCCTGTGGGGTGCCGTTTTCCAGGGGTAATTTATTTGATAGTTCCTGGTTAACGGAAACCTGAATGGAACGACCCAACAGAAAAGATTTGATAAAGTGTAAGATATGACCTTGTATACCATGGTGTTTTAGCTTATACAATAGTCCATTATGCCAAACCAGATCGAACGCCTTGCTAATATCAAGGAACACTACTCCGGTAAGTTGCTTGTTCATGTTAGCGCATTTGATCTGGGTCTCTAGTTTGACTAACTGATCTATTGTACTCCTACCCTTCCTGAATCCGCTCTGTGCTGAGTTCAGGATATTGTGTTTTTCGAGGAACCACCTTAGTCTGGTGTTTAGCATGGTCTCAGTGACTTTGCAAAGGTGTGATGTGAGTGATATAGGCCTGTAAGATTCAGGTAAATGTGGGTTTTTACCTGGTTTGAGGAGAGGGATTACTGTGGCTTCCTTCCATTGTGTAGGAAACTGACGAGTAATGAAGACACTGTTTAGAAAGTGTAATAATATCTTTATAAATTGAGAAGGCAGGTGCTTCAGCAAGATATAAGATATTTTATCACCGCCCGGTGCAGTGTTACGCTTAGCTGAGAGAGCGTACTTAAATTCCTCAACCGAAAAAGGTTCATTTAGAGGACCCGTGTTGGGGCCTAAATCACTCAGGTGGTTTGCGTGTATGGCCTCGAACTCTGTCCTAAAAGTTTTGTGTTTTGGTTCGAGGTTTGTGTGTGAACTAGCGTTAGCAAGTGATGCACCTAGTGTGTTGGCTTTGTCTTTTGATGTAATAGCTTGGCCTAGTGTGGGAATGCTTCTAATGTTAGGTTTGCCCTGGAGAGCTTTTACCTTCCCCCAGACATCCCTAATGCGTGTGTCTCTGTTTAGTGTAGACACATAGGTTTCCCAGTGTGCCTTGTGTGCATCGGCTATTGTTTTTCTGGTGAGTGCGGTTTTTTGATTGTACTGAATGTTTGTGATTTTGCCCTTTTTTAATTGTCTGAATGCATGTCGGCAGTCTTTTTTGGCCTGAGTGCATGCATTAGTCCATGCAGGGTTTATTTGTCTGGTCTTCTTTTTACCAGAGCTGCATGGAATGGCTTGGGTGGCTGCGCTGTGTATGAAATTGTTTATGTTTTTAAGGTATTGATTTATGTCTGTGTGTGCTATGTTATCTAGTGAAGCAGACTCGCATATAGATTTAAAGAGTGGCCAGTCTGCTTTTTCATAGATGTAAGAGCGTGGAAGCTGAATGGTGTCCTTGTGGGGGGCTATACCTATTTTTGTTAAAACTGGCAGATGATCTGACCCACACGGATCTTCTATGACTGACCATTCAGCTAATCCCGCTAGCCTATGTGTTGTGATGGTGTTATCTAATGGTGCGAGTTCACCTGTGGTGGGGTTGATGCGGGTGCCGGAGCCATCTCCGAGGTAACAGAGGTTGTTTTCCTCGATGAACTCAATCAGATCCCTGCCAGCCATATTTGACTGCTGGGAGCCTAAGAGTTCATGATGGGCATTGAAGTCACCCACATATACCACCCTATGCGGTAAACTCGTGTGGATATTCTGTAGTGGAATTTTGTGTAGCTATAGCATGGAGGGTTATAAATGTTAATAATGTGCAGTGGTGCCTTGTCTGTATGCACTGTAATTTCCTGTTTTTCTAGCCGCCCTGTTTGTATATCACCTAATTGTATCTCAGTGTATCCCAGACTATCTATAATGAAGGTGGCCAGCCCCCCTCCTTTACCTACTCTATCGGCACGGAGGGAGGTATAGCCTTTAATGTTATAACGTCTGGCTGGTTTTAGGTATGTCTCCTGGACGCAAACCACATCAGGTTTGATTTTATCAATTGTTTGCTTAAAGGAACGACCGTTGCTAGCTAAGCCCCGGGCGTTCCATTGGAGTATTTTTAACCTTGCCATGACGTTATTGTGGTGATTGGATGTGTATTTTACACTTTATATACCCTTTTATTGGGCAGATCTTGTGTTGTACACAAGTTGCCTGACCGGGGTTGATGATTTTAGAGGCTTACTACGAACTTTTCTTTTCCTCTCGGGTGAATGACGGGATGAAGCTATTTTGCTTAGATGGATTCCTGAATTAGTACTGGATTGGGTTGGTGTATGTGTATTCCTATCACCTAAGCTATCGGTTGAGGACTGAAGATCCTCAACCATTGGAAATATAGCCCTATCAAGATCAGGAGTCTTGATATGGTATGATTGGTTAGTGTTGTGAGCCGAATCGGGCTGAGGGGAAGAATCTGGCACAGTGACAGTAATCCCCTCTATTTGGGTCCCTATACTGACCGTCACTTTACGTGGTAACTCATGTGTGGGGTCATGAGCAATATTCCAGATAGTCTCCAGAGCTTCTCTGTCATTGATATCTGGATTTCGGGCTATTAGTATGGCTGCCCCCAATAGGGTGGCGACCCTAGCCTCCACGTGACTTGTGATCGGTTGAACTTGGTCTGTTATGGTGTGGTTGCTTGCGTGTGTGTTCTTTTGGGTAACTACTTTAGCGTATGTAATTTGAGGATGTACTGTTGTATGTGAGGAACGAGGGGGTAGGTTGTATTGAGGGTAGTGGGAGGATAGGTAGGGGTGGGTAGGAGAGGTGGTCTTTGATTAGTGGTATGAGTTTGAGTTTGATATCGGTTTCTGCGTTCGTGATAGGCCTTCACCCTGTAGTCAACATTCCTATGAATGATGTGGTCAGGGTGGGTTTTACCGTTGAAAGTTATTGCCACTGCCTTTGAAGGAACGCCAAACCGATTTGTTAGTCTTACCGCATGTGAGATATTTTTGTGACATATTAGTTCTACAGGATTAAGATGGTGGGGAAATCGATAAATAACACCTTTATTTGTATTGGTATTTGTTTTATCCCTCTGAGCCGCCGATTGGGTATTTCCCTTTTTTATTTTTTCTGGCTGGCTTCTGGGTGGGGTCCTACTTTTACCTATGTAGTTCCGTTTGCTTATGGTCGGCTGAAAAGGGGCCGTGCATATCTTCCGAATGTGCATGGCTCCTTTGAACTGCATAAAGGTAGTGACTAGCAGTAAAATTACGCCCGACGGTAGAAATTTTATTTGCCGCGGAGTACCTACCTGGGCTTGGATTTCTCCAATGGCCTGGCGCTTGTCTAGGTAACCTCGGCTTTTAACCTTGTACATCGGTCGTAAAATAATAACTGCCGGTATTTGTGTAGCGGTTTTTTCTCGGACATTTTCGCGATTTATATGTTCAGTCTATCTAGATATACCTGTTTTTAAGTGCGTCTACGGACTGTGTAACTACGTGAGTGCGAGTCGGTTACAAATCACCAGTATTTGTGACCTGTTAGCAGTATGGGGTGTCTAAGTTAGTGCACTACCTATTATTCTCCTAGTGCTAAGAAGTCTAAGTATGTTAATGTGATCTGCTTATCAGGAAAACTAACTAGGTGGTATGAGTGTATGTTGAAGGTTAATGTTATAGAATGTTTTAAAGAAGAAAATAACGAACACTAGAAAATTCAACGTATACCACTGTTGAGTAGTGGGAGAGTTATTTTTATTTCCTTTGTGTCCTTGTATGTTCCTTTTGTATGCTTGTATGTTTTCTTTGTCTGTGATCTCTGATGTGTAACAAGCTGCGGTCTTTGTTCTCTGTTCTTTGTTCTCTATGTAGGAGGTTTAAATTCGATCTGATCGCTTTCAATGCTATATTCAGACTGTGTCCTGTGAGATGAGGAATGAGGCCTTGTTGTTAACAGTTGTATTTAAATATTAAATCAAAGGGACGCAACCACGATAATCAACTAGCGGTTGATATTGCGGTTTTGAAAACAGGAGTTGTCGTTCATTATCTATCATTTTTTTTTCGATTTACTATCATTGATCAACATAGAAATTATTGATATGCAATAACATATTGCAATTGTTACTAAAATGGCTAAAGTTCCTCACACACACACACACACAACACACACACACACACACACACACACACACACACATATATATATATATAATATATATTATATATATATATATATATATTTATATATATATATAATATATATATATATATATATATATATGTCGCAGGGTTCGGTCGATCACATTCACAATGCGCAGAACAGGAATATGTTTATATAGTTGACATCGTTTTTACGAGTTGATGGAACATCAACGCAGTTATGTTATGTTAAGTTGTTTATTGGGAACAAGTCAAAGCACATTTTGTAGTATGGTGTTATTAACACGTTATATTGACGCCAAATTACACATGTATGTGCATTTCAGCAAAATAAACTCAACTTGAAGATTGAAATTTCCAATTGACACTTTTATTCGTATATTTGTGCTTTTTAAAATGACGAAAATATAGTTACAATTCGCTGAAAAATATAGGTCTACAAGATTTGTTGAAATAAATGCTATTAAAGGTCAGTTCAGCGTTCTTTATTAATTTTAAGATATAAATTTGGTGGATAGCAAAGGGAGAGGTTGTTTGTCAAACCTGCCTACGCCGTGGCGCACCGGTATTCACTTTTGGGACCGGCTGATACACTTGGTTGTGATCAACTTGCGCCGGCGGGATAAGCCGGTCGCGCCGGTTTCTTTAGGGCGGCGCACACTTGCGCGATTACATTAGATATGGCGGACAACTGAAAATGGCATAATTTTCTCACGTGAAAAATGAAGATTTCTCTGTGTGAGCAAGCGAAGTGTATATGAAAAGACCTCGATCTAGTTTGACTAGTTATCAAAATAAAAAAAAGAAAAAGAAAAATTTTGCAGTCTAGTCTAATTGCTAGCTTTGTTTATCTGTTTATTGCCGGTCCCGTTTATTGTCTCATAAATGATTGACATCATGATTGACAGTTTGTACCGCCTAGTTTTAGTGGATAGATGATCAAATAACATCAGCTATTCAAGTATTTGGATTATTGGATTGAAGTAATTATTCGGCATTGCTTTCTTCCTTGTTGCAATTTTCTTCTGAAAAATGAAAAAAAAAAATGAAAAAAAAGTAGATTAATTTTTCAATATCTAATCTGGGCTCACTCGGCTAGTCGGTCAGCCATATTTGTTATGCGCCGATTTCACATGCTTGAAGAACAAACCAGCTTGCGCAGCCACGTGACCGACTTAAAACGGCGTACGCCCAAGTTCCCCCATTGTTCACGCGACACTCGAAGTGGATGTGAGGGTTTGAGTACCCCGTGAAATTTTGATTCTTTTTATATCACATGCATTTTATTTTTAAAATCTTATATTTATTTTTCTTTTTTTATACTTCTTAGTAATTCTATGGCCTAGTTTGCCACAGGTATGCATTTTATTAATGTTTAAAGATGTTTTTCACCACCGAGGCGTTACTTCCGGTATCAGCTGGTAAGATACCGGCATGGAAAAGAACACATAATTATCTATAGATCTGTATTTTGATCGCAGGTGTAGTCATTAAATTAGCTCACAATGGCTCGAATGTAAATTTGATGTATTAGGCCTATTCACGGAACGGAGAGAGAGAGAGAGAGAGAGAGAGAGAGAGAGAGAGAGAGAGAGAGAGAGAGAGAGAGAGAGAGAGAGAGAGAGAGAGAGAGAGAGAACTTATTTTGCAGATGCTACAAGGAGTGGCTGGGCTCAGACACAGCTGCTGGCTTACCCTGGTTGATAATGGGCTTCTAACGACGCCCAAAGTTTGAAATGCTAAAATCACATTGGAGAAACAGACTAAATTAAAAAAGAAAAGAGTTTTCCCAGGTTGCTCCAGTCATTGTCATGATAAGAATAAGAAAATCTATTATTAATTATTTACGTTGTCATAAGGATGATATGGTTTCATATAATATGCTGGAGTTACCATATTTCCCGAGGCAGAGGCGAGGAAAATTCAAGAACTCTGGCATATGACATGAAACTGTATCACCTGTATGACAACGTACATATCTGTCTCTTGTCTGTCTGTTTCTGTCTCTCTTTGTCTGTGCCTCTGTCTATAATTATGTCTTTGCCTCTGTGTGTGTGTCTGTCTCATCTGCCTGTCTATCTGTTTTTGTCTGTCTTTGTGTCTGTTTGTCTGCCCCTTTCTTTCTATGTTTTCAGTCTGTATCTCTCTGCCTGTGTCTGACTGTTTTTTGTGTCACAGACATGTCTGTCTCTTATATGTGTCTTTGTCTCTCTATCTGTCTCTTTCTGTGTCTGTATATCTGTCTTTGTCTGTATGTCTCTGTCTGTATATCTGTCTCTATGTCTGTCCCTGTCTGTAGTTGTGTCTGTCTCTTATTTTTGTCTGTCTTTGTCTATGTTGTCTGTCTGTCTCTTTCTGTTTTCTTTCTTTATATCTGTGTATCTTTGCCTGTGTCTATCTTTGTCACTATCTCTCAATGTCTTTGTTTCTGTCTGTCTGTCTTTGTCTCTGTTGTCTGTCTGTCTTTTTCTCTTTCTGGCTTCTTTCTTTATATCTGTGTATCTTTGCCTGTGTCCATCTTTGTCAATATCTCTCACTGTCTTTGTTTCCGTCTGCCTGTCTTTGTCTCTGTTGTCTGTCTGTCTCTTTCTCTTTTCTTTCTTTATATCTGTGTATCTTTGCCTGTGTCTATCTCTGTCTGTCTATCTTTGTCACTATCTCTCAATGTCTTTGTTTCTGTCTGTCTGTCTTTGTCTCTGTTGTCTGTCTGTCTTTTTGTCTTTCTGGCTTTTTTCTTTATATCTGTGTATCTTTGCCTGTGTCTATCTTTGTCAATATCTCTCACTGTTTTTGTTTCCGTCTGTCTATCTTTGTCTCTGTTGTCTGTCTGTCTCTTTCTGTTTTCTTTCTTTATATCTGTGTATCTTTGCCTGTGTCTATCTCTGTCTGTCTATCTTTGTCAATATCTCTCAGTCTTTGTTTCCATCTGTCTGTCTTTGTCTCTGTTGTCTGTCTGTCTCTTTCTCTTTTCTTTCTTTATATCTTTGTATCTTTGCCTGTGTCTATCTCTGTCTGTCCATCTTTGTCACTATCTCTCACTGTCTTTGTTTCTGTCTGTCTGTCTTTGTCTCTGTCTGTATCTCCATCTTTCTGTTTGTTTTGTTTGTTGTCTCTGCCTGTATTTGACTGCTTTTGTCTGTCTGTCTGTCTTTGCCTGTATGTCTCTTTTTGTTTTTGTCTTTCACTATCAGTGTCTCTCTGCCAATGTCTTTCTCTGTCTCTGGCTGACTGTCTGTCTTAATCTCTGTCTCTGTGTTTGTCTGTCTTTCTCTCTGTCGTTTGTCTTTTTCTCTGTCCTTTTCTGTATTTTTTTGTCCATCTTTCTGTGTTTGTGTCTGTTGTTGTCTCTGCCCACGTATTTCTCTGTCTGTCTGTTTGTCTGTGTTTGTCTGTCTTTCTCTCTGTGGTTTGTCTGTCCTTTTCTGTATTTTTTTTGTCCATCTTTCTGTGTTTGTGTCTGTTGTTGTCTCTGCCCACGTATTTCTCTGTCTGTCTGTTTGTCTATGTGTCTGTGTTTGTCTCTGTATCTCTGTATCTCTGTGCTTGTCAATCTTTGTCTCTGTCGACATTTGCCTGTCTCTGTGTGTCTGTTCTTTTCTCTCTGTGTGTGTCTGTTTGTCTTTGTCTCTCTTTTGTGTCTCAGGCATGTCTGTCTGTTTCTGGCTGTTTGTCTGTCTCTGTCTAGGCTTTGTCTCTTTGTCTGTATGTATTTGTCTGTCTGTCTGTTTATCTGTCTTTGTCTTCCTTTCCATCTCTCTGGCCGTCTGTCTTTGTCTATCTGTCTTTCCCTCTCTCTGTCTTTGTCTCTGTCTATGTGTCTTTCTGTCTGTTTCTCTCTGTGATTTCTGTCTGTCTTTCTCTCTATGTGCCTTCTGTTTTTTCTGCCTTTTCCTGTTCGTCTCTGCCTGTCATTGTGTCTGTCTCTGTCTGTCTTTGTTTCTGTCTCTCTTTATTTTTGTCTCTGTGTCTGTGTTTTTTTCTGTCTCTGCCTCTCTGTCTCACTGAGTACATTAAGGTCTGATGTATGATATTGTTATAGTAACAGTGAGGAACCTGTTGTATCTCTCACTATTTAAAGTGAGAACTAATGTATATCAGATGTCCGATATTGTCGTTAGACATAGTGAGATGCACCTTACTGATTGGAGTGAGAGCTTGAATTTTACTTTTAATATATTGAAAATACACTTAGTGAGATAATTTTCATTGAGTATAGTGAGGTCTGACATATGACATTATGAACTGACAGTAACTGCAATGAGTAATTTGTCACCATTTAAAGTGAGATGTGATAAATACCATGTCAGATTTTGTCATTATACATAGTGAGATACATCTCATTAACGTTATATACAATCAATACCTGTAATGAGATATATCACACGTTTTCTTACTAAGTGAGAACCGACAAATATCATGTGAAATATTGGCATTACTTATAGTGAGATGCATCTCACTGACTATAGTGAGAGCTTATGTATAACTATATAGGCCTACTGACAATACATCTGGTGAGATAAATCTCACTGACTAAATTGAGAACTGATAAATGCTATGTAGAATGCTGGCATTACATGTAGTGAGATGAATCTCACTGATATTACATATTGACAGTACCTATGGTGAGATATTTCACACTCTTTCCCAGTAACTTAAATGAAAACTGACAAATACCATGTCACATATTGGCATAACTCATAGCGAGATGTATCTCACTGACTAGAGTGAGAGCTTATATAAATCTTTATATAGGACTACTGACAATATATCTAGTGAGATAAATCTCAGAGACTAAAGTCAGAACTGGTAAATGCTATGATTATTAATGGCATTAAATGTAGTGAAACATCTTACTAGCATCTTACAGTACTTATAGTGAGATATATCTCCAGTGAGTGTTAATAGAGAGTCAAACTTAAAAGCATGAAATCTTTCACCTCTAGTTAGGACGGGTTGATGCCGCCACTGAAATATTTGCCAATCAGTTTGCGAAAGGCTACCACCATATAACTGAAGAGCTGCTGAGTGTGACAAAAAATAGTGGTAGGTCAGAGCCCGATTCCAACCCAAAGCCTCTAACTTGCTAGACCCATGTTAAACATTGTACAAATGTATATATCAACTCTTACTGCTTTTTGTTTGTTTGTTTGAATGGTGGTTTATGACACACAACAATTTTTCCAGCAGTTATATGGTACTGGAAGCATGTTTTTAATGGTGGAGGAGGGAAAATTGGTACAGCGTAAGCGGGAAGAGTCCACCAGCTTTCCTCATGTTAACCGATAAACTTTCTCACAAAAATCAGTTTTGGTACGGTTCCAACCGGGATCGAATCAGGAATTACCAGAAGTGAGAGACTTTATGGTTCAAAGTGTGAACCACATTGCCACCCAATAGCCCTCACGTTTATCAGCAAGGATGTATTTTACATTGTACTTAAGTAATGTCAATAAATATTGTGGCATATATTGATCCCTCACTTATTCACTCTGTGTCAGATTCAGATTTTTTTTCAAAGAGAGGTGGGGGGGGGGGGGTAGGGGCAACATAATTATAATATCTAAAACTGTTTTACATTATATGCGTCACTGCACAGAATTTTCCTAATTTTTGGTTAATTGAGTGACAGGTAACATTTGAGGGTGAAGAGACACACCTTTTCAAGATAATTTCAGAAATTTGACAGCTGATAGACCATTATTTAGCTTCCAGACATAATATACTAGTGGTATGACCTGTTTAAATGCTCAGATGTAAATGTGTATCCCTCTTTAACCTTTTCACCCCTGAGTATCCGAGTGGTATTTTCTTTTCTATTGTTTAAAACCAACAGAACCGAGAAGCAGGTAGTCAGACAACGGTGTAGATTCTACTTGACCAAAAACATAAAACAGGTTGTCAGACGAATAGGCCCTAGATTTTCATCAATCATTGTTAAAGTGAATTTATCAACTAATTAATCATTTCGCTATATCAACTCACTCAACTCAACTTAAATAGGTTGTTTTTCGATAAACCGGAGCTCTGTCGATAAACCGGAAGCCTTGCGGTAGCACGTTTTAATGACTGGAAATTGTAAAACGAAATTTCTCTTTCTCGCGCATGCGGGAATCAGCTACAACGATCAATTACACCATCAGAACGGTTCTATATATGCTTGTTTGGGACCTTGTATGATGCCTAATGGTAAATTACCCACGATATCTTTAAAAAATAGCAACAGCGTAAGTTTGACAGCAAAGTAAATATTTTGCAAATTTCATATCAGCATTTAGGAGGAGAGTAATTCTATGAAAAAGTTGTTATATTTAAAAAGTTCACTCATTTCTGAATTCACCCATAGTCATTTACTTGTATGTCACGACCGTTCTTATGAAGAAATAGGTTGATCTTGAAAGCATGCTGTTCCCCGCCGTTGGAAAACCAAGACGGCGGACATTATATTGCACAATATTTGTTTACCCTGCATAATGATTTACAAATTATTAAATGAGGACAATGGTCATACTCTGATGACAAGAAAGAGGTAGGTTCACACCTCCACAGCAGTAGCATTGCGCACGGCATGTTTCGCGGTATTTCGGTAGCTATATATATTGGTCAAACAGTGTTAGCCCTGAAACTATATTGCTCAAATTATTGGCAAACTTTATGCATATATAGGGGTTGTAAGTTTTTGTTATGCCTGTGTAATACCTGTTATTGGTTATTGTAGTATAAGCAGAAAAAAAAAATCGAAATAGTTTTTGTTTAACACAGCTAATGCCCCTTTAAGGTATGTTTAAAACATCTCAGATACCAAAATATAAATCTTTAGTATACAAATCCGGCAAAAATAGGCAAACACGGACTTCGCGCTGCACAGAATTTTGTCCATGAGCAATTGCTTTTATAACCCGATGATGTTTAAAAAATTGAAAAACAATTCTTAAATGAAGTACGTGAGGAACGAATCCTCCTCACAATTGGTGCAGACGTCTCAACAACCGCCAACAAAAAGGCAACTCAACATTTCACCTAGTGAAACAGAGTAATCGCAAACAAGACTATTATACCGACCGCAAAATTTGCGCAACGTTGACATCAAACGCGGTTTTCGATATCCCTATGTCAATAATTTGTCAATGAGAAGTTTACATTTGTATATGAAATGTTCAGATGTTGAACACACATATATATTGTTGTGTTGTTAGGATTTAAACTACAAAAATTTCACAGATACCAATGTACCAATTGAAAGAAAGGTCATGGAACAACATACAAACCAGATGAAAATTTGACACATACGGTACCATTGAAAATACAAAGGTGGAAACAGGTGTCATGGATGAGCAGGTAAATGCAATCTCCATCATAATCGTTAAAGACTCTTCAACAACCACTATCGAACAGGTAACCAAATATTACACTTAGTGAAGCACTCTAAATGCAAGATCAAAATACCGACCATAAAATTTGCAAAATGTTTATCATAAACTCCAAGTCCATTAGAATTCTACAAATTAGATATTTAAACGATTTAAACACGAATAACAGTTGCGAATCCCAAACGGTATGGTCCCAGGTGTCCGGAAAGAGTCGGCATCCCCTTCAACCATGCCATACCCGTCGCAAAAATTCCAAGTTAAGTATCCAAACTTCAAAACATGGGGCGTTAAACAATATTCAAGATTTTGGTCATTGGACTACTAAAGTTTAGGATGAGGAAACTAGAACTTACAATAAGAACATGCATTCCTTCTGTGTGACCAAGATGTGATATTCAGAACGCCCGTTACTGACAACTTCAATATAGTAATGAATTTTGTCTAGCATTAGCCGGAAATGGGCACGTAGACACGTTAAAGAACCCTCACTGATTAATGACCCGTAAGTTTCTGGATTGTCCAAACGGATTTGATGGGTCTTAACCGTATTCCATCCGTGACGTCTCCATATAAGTGAAAGATTCTTGAGTGGGACGTTAAACATTAAACAAGAAATGGTCTATGGACTCTAAAGTCTCGGATTAGGAAACTAGAACTACGATGTAACCTGTATTCCTTCTGTGGTGTTATCAAGAAATGCATAATCGAGCAGGTGTATGTTATGTTTCAAGTGAGATGTCCCAGTATGATTCATATACCTGCCTCAAACAACATGCTAGTAGTGACATCTTTGTTTTCATAGTAACAGTTTCTACCCACCTTTTCGGATTATGATGGGTTTAATACGTATTCCATATCCCGAGTCGCCTCCTGGGTAAACGAACGGTTGGTATCACTAGTTGGCATTCTTAGACAAGACTACATTCACATTACTATTTTAAATTAGCGATTCTATTTGTAACCTGTACTCCTCATTTGTGGTGTTATCAACACTCTTGCATAATAGCATGAGCAATTAGCAATTCAGTGAGATGTTGAGTATGACACACAAGCGCGGTGCACAGACACATCTTGGACACACACAGGGATACACACACACACACACACGGTTTTATGACAAACTGCACGGGAACACCACACAGTTCCACACTGGACACACACACACACAGACACACACAGAACGACACACTTCATTAAATACACACAATTACTACCCACACATTACTAATTACTATTTCACAAGATCACACACCGACACACACACACAGACCACACTCTTAACACAATATTTACAACTTTTTAGCAACACACAGAGACACACACACACACACACACACACACACACACACACACACACACACACACACACACTTTATGTACTTATATTAGCACTGTTATCACTGTTAGCAAAATAATATATTGTGTTTACTCTGAAGGCACGATTTTATACAAAACATTTTAAGGGATTTCCGATATTAATGGAAAGCTTATATATATATATATATATATATATATATATATATATATATATATATATATATATATATATATATATATACATATATATATACATTAATGATAATGAGTGGCCACTTTGTTATCATTAACAAGCATGACTCAATTTGATATGTTCATCAGTCATCTAAGAAACAGAACCATTTAGATGTGTGAATGGATCTGCCAACAATTCCATGAGATACCTTATCGAATAATATGAAACCTTGGGACTACTTTAGTAGAACTGCGTACAATGACAGTAGGCATTGTAGACAGCTTGGTATATGTTGCTGAGATTATCAATTTGTTCGATTGTTGTTTAACGCCTTGCCAATAATTTTTCATTAATATGGTACTACAATTCGGCAAAGAGCTACATCTGTCGGACTGTGTTATTTATCTTTTACCTTCTGTTATGCGGGACTTCGAGAAACCTAATATCTTTACCTTGTATGCCGATTGATTAAATTGAATTCTACTGTGGACTCACGGCGGTTGTGACCAGTTTACAGGAGATGCTTACTCATCCATGGCATCTGATCCCACCTCTACAGATCTAGAGGTCCGTGTTTATCCAATATAAACCAGATTTGTATGTTGCATTATGGGTATCCTGAAGATTTATACTTTCGCATCTATATATTTATAATTTTCAATTCATTGTTTGATTATAAACTGATCACATTTGCTAACAAATGCAAAGAAATGGTGATGTCGTGGTAAAAACACGTACTGTAGATATGACGTATCAAGATGGGATTTTCATGTGAGCTATTTATAACGCCGTATCGAAGCTAAACAAAATGGCTCCGCGTAGACATGTTCTGTCTCGACTGAAAAGCAGGCGATGTTTTGTTTTGATGGAGTAGGTTTAAGTGGTCGAAAGGCAGTGGAAATATCTAATGTATCCACTATCTAGGTCAACAGTTCAAAAGTTTTTAAAAATATTCAGTGACACTGGAGATACAGTACAGAAAATGAACATTGAATTTCGAAGCAATTTTGCTGTCCAGGTCTGTCGATAACTTTGGCATTATCTTTGAGGCGTCGATCATAACCACGGGGCGTAAAAATCTTTTTTTAGAGCGTAATATTTTCCTCCAGACTCCAGTTTTCATTGAGCATATTACCCTCTTAAAAGATTTTCGAACCCCCGTGTCAAAACGTGGTTTGCTTACATTTCACAAGCCGTAGACTAGTCTACATGTACAGAACATCGGGGAAATCTAGGGCTAACGAAACTTAACTGGAAAATATAATAAATAGAATATTTGGCAATTGTTTTTGAATAACATGTTTATTACATCTCATAAGGCAGGAGAATGCATATTTAACACTACTCCTACGCACTCGTGTTAAATATGTATTCTCCTGCCTCACTCGATGTAATAAACATTATTCAAAAACAATTGTCAAATATCCTCTATATATCCTTCCGTGAGTCCACACTTACACATTTTTAATCATCACATAGCTTAATTGCAAAATACTGTCATCCTTATAAATTTATATTAGGTATATTTATTATCTAGAGTTACTACCCCTCGTAGCAGGCATTTGTTTGTGCGTAAAATGAGAAAAGTGATTAATTGTGACGTCATATGTTTGTGTGAAAACGATGTTGTTTCCTCACGTAAAGACATGACGTCACAATCGATACCTGCTGACATGGGAGATAACTCTGACTACCGATAAGACAGAATAGGGAAATTAATATTATGTTTACAAAAACAAATTATCTGCCCATATCCTCCTTTGTTGCAATTGTCGCAATTTTGTGTATAATTGTTAAGCTTGACATTCCTCAATCGATTTTTAAATGGACAGAAATGTTTTGAAGGGTTAGTTAGTAGAACATTTATACTGTTTTATTTTTTATTTTTGTGGAATTCAATCAGACACAGACACACACAGACACAGACACAGACACACAAACATATATATATATATATATATATATATATAATGTTATATCTACATGTTCACTAAACTCAAGATGTTTCTTTGCAACATTTGCGACGGGTGTGGATATGCCAGGTGACGCCTTCCGGAGACCAGGGCATCGTTTCAATAAAGGTCGTAAATCGGGAAAAAAGTGTATCCGGAAATTTTCGCGGGACTTTATTTTTGCGATACACAACTTCTATATTTATTCCCGAGATAATATTTCCTATGCCCATTACGTCATACTATTGTCATATTTCATTACGCGATAAGTTTATTTTCGAAAAATTGCGAATAAAAGTGGATACACAGTACTACGATCACCGATCGTTTCGTAAACGTTTCCGATAACCGATTTAAGACAAATTTAGTCGGAAATATCCAACTGGGTCTACGCAGTCGTAAATCCTAGATTCTTCTTCTTTTTATAAAGCAATGATTTGAGAAATTGTTTGAAATGACAGATTAAATTACTTTGTTTGGTGAGTTAGAGGGAAATAAGACTGGTAAGAGACCCAGCGTCTTTCAATACAGACATACCACTTACCTCCATTTGATCGTATAAAATAAGGAACTGTGTTACGGATCATGCACAACGCGTTCTGGAATGATATATTTCAAGATGAAGTACCGATCTTGCCTTTTCACCTACAATACATTGATCATTATTAACTCTCCTAATGTTAATTCAACATTTCTATTCATTTAATAATAAAAAAGTTTAACCTTTATATTCCACGAACTAATTAATTGGCGGAGTAAGAAATTCCGACTTACTATACGGTCTTTATTTGACCTAATATGGGATATACACGATCAGCTTCGCTTTCGTCAAATATGAAATTTACCTAACAGTGTATATCCCGTATTAGGTCAAACAAAGACTGTGTGATATATAATGTACAGTTGTGTATTTATAGTAAAAAGTAAAATGATCAAGAAAATTTCTTTTGCACTAGTGCTTTCACTTGTATTCAGATCTTCGGGTGCATTCAAAATGAGTACAACAAATAATGACGTCACGTGGTGTGTGACTAGTGACATAAGCAATAACAATAATATATATATATATATATATATATATATATATATATACATATATACATATATATACGTATATAGAGGCCACGCAAGGGACCAGAAAATATGACCTTTATATGCAGGTGACCCTTATACACAATTTAGTTGAATATGCAGTCAAATACTTCGGGTGCATTCAAAATGATATAAGAGGTCCACGCAAGGCAATAACAATATATAATATAATATATATTGATACCTTTATATGCATATATACCCTTATATACAGGTTCAATATACATATTAGTATTAGAGGCCACGCAAGGGACCAGAAAATATTGACCTTTATATGCAGGTGACCCTTATATACAGGTTCAATTTAGTTGAAGTATGCAGTCAAAGGACTTGAGGAAATGGCCTTTATAAGCAGGTAATCCTTATATAGAGGTGGTCGCTATAGCAAGTGTGTCTGTGTGTTTGTGTGTGTTATGCACGAATTGTATAATAATATAATTTGTAGCACTTAACCTAAATCTGGTGACAATTCCCATATAAGTGTAAATATTCTTATCGAGATGTATACCAACAATCAATTCCTGCAACTGATTGCAATCAATAATTATCATTCATATCTCTATAATGAGTTCTCTCGGAAATCGGACATTTGATTTGATCCAGATGTACTTCTTACACTGTATTTGATGAGCTCTAGCGGTAGCGGTCAATTTGTTTTTGAAATAGATGACAACGCTTGTTTTAGAATTCAAGGATTTTGTTTAAAATAAAACCCTTGTCATTCCCTCTAGTTTATCTCAAAATCTTATGATAATTTAGCAATATTAACGGCGTAAAAGATAACAATACATCGATATTCAAATTCATAAAATGCTAAAAAAATGCATTTCTAAAACTAATATATAATCACATAAATGCTTTTAACGGTTAATGATATACAATTTTTCAACATCGCTATATATAATGAAGAGGAAAAATACTAATGGATATGTGAATTTCTTCTCAAATCAAAGCAATATTTATTTATATCTTATATTGAATGCAGTTACTTAGCTTCAATGTGTTTATCGTCTTCATAGATTGCCATTACAAGCTAAGCCTTTAATTTAGACAGTGCCATTGAACTTGGAAATAATATAACGCGTGGACAACAGGTAAGTTATAATTATAGAGTTACCAGTTGAAAATAAAACGTCAAAATAAAGATACGCATTCTAATAAAGTGCAATGACTATTTAGTTATTTTGTCAGTAGAAAACACGTGTTTGCATAATTTTTTTAGAATTTTACCTTGGACCCCAGGATAAATTTTTACACTTCAAAATAGGTTAAAGAATGTGTAAGGTATCTCCATAATACTTGTACTGTTATTAAAATTCAAAATATAATTTAAAGTTTTGTTGTGTTTCCCTTTTTATAGAATTATTAAGTCTAACAATAACTTTTCAGTTGTTTACTGACAAAAATATTAATGTCATCATCGATTGTTTTTCGTTCGGTAAACAACTGGAAATTTAATGTTCATCCGTAAATATACGTTGACACGAGTATAAAACTTCCTCAAGATTTATACCTTGGTATTTGGAAATTTCATATTGAACGTAAAAAATCTCAACCATATTGAAACGCTTCTGTCTGCACGTCAAAATCATGCGTATGCTACTCTCTATTCGTATTATGATTTTATGCATTTTACTACATTCGCGATTCAGGCCTTTTGTGAATAAATTAGCATATAAAACAGCCGCAAGGTTTTGATCAAGTCAGCATTCCCATTATATAATTTGATTCTTCAAAATGATAAAATGCATGTAATACAAAGTAAATAAGGATCTATTTATCACATTATCAACATCCACAGAGTCGGTTAAAGACTTGATATTGATTTCAATTCCCATATTATCAAGGACAGCACTTCTGTCTCTTTATAGATACCGGGGTCTTGTGGCAAATTCAATACTCTTCTGTTATTCAAATAGTTGAATGAAAGGGGAAAGCAGAGTTACCCAGTCATTAGGTACAGACGATTGTTTTGCAGTGTAAGCACTCTCGAAACATTGTTCAAATGGCCATGATTTTCTTTTCCATATATTTTGCAGTGCTGTGCGAATAAAAAAACTTTGATCGTCGTTTAACCAGCAAATCAACACGTTTTCGTAAATGTGAGTATTGAACATACAACAATAGCATAACTATTAATTCAGTAGATCATTCAAGTGTGACTACAATATCTTAATAGAACAATGATCGTAGGGGACGGAATGTCAGTGACATGGGTATTGACAGTTATTGTCGTGTTATATCAAGTTGAAAGCCAAGTCGTGAATCTCAGGGGCAAGGGAGCAAGTTTTCCAAACGAAGTATATAAAAGTTGGATCCCATCTTACAAAGCATCCAGACAAAGCCAGACGGCATTAAACATGGACTATGAGTCTGTTGGAAGCGGTGCTGGAAAAAAAGCAATTATGCAAAACCAGGACATTGAATACGCCGGATCTGATAGTCCGCTAACAGAAAGTGAGAAAGCAAAGTATCCCGACCTCATAGAATTCCCTACAATGGCTGGGTAAGTACTTCTTATATATCATACTTTTTATTCTCGACCAAACTGCGAACTCTTTCTGACAAAATGATGTTGTTTCAAAAGGTTCTTCCTCGCGTAAGTTTTATAAAGCTCTTTAGAAGTTAGATAAAAATTAAACTAGAATATCATATATATTTCAGAATTGCTACATTTTATTAACATTTGATCTTGTCAAGTTATCATTAGAGGAAATACAATGTAGCATATATTTGAAATTGTCAACTATTATTTCATAAAAAAATATCGCACAGACATTGTTGATTATTTTAACCAATTACAAAACAGAACGTTTTAATGTTTAAATAACTTTCTATTACATAGTTTTATCTGTAATACAGTGTAGCTATATAAGACATTAGAAAAATGATATGTTTACTCTTAGACGGATTTGGGAAAATATTTAGGGTTTTCCTAACCCTGTATGGTGTCACAGTCTGTTTTGGTACGCTACGTTTGAGCTGATGAAAAGCTATTTGAAATCTATCCTTTTTGCTACTAATATTGATTCTAACGAAAAGTTAGTAACTGCTGCAAAAACCAAATATCAAGAAAGATAAGTTTATACACCCACAAACCCAACTGCACCCAAACCATACAGCGCTGTACCCAAACCTCGCCCGCTTTACCCAACCCCAAACGTTACACCTTGCTCCACGCCGCTCTACCTATTCTACCCAACACTTTCATTCTTTCTGAACTTCTATACTATTCGGAAACTCAACAGTATTCAATTCCAGTCATAGTCATGAAACACTAATAATGCGTTTTATGTCTTCATGTTTGTATCGTCCATTTGGGATCTTTATCCAAATTAAAACATCTAGCAAGTCTTAATGAATCCCAAAACAGTTACAAAGAAATAGATGTTCTAATCAGAGCTATGCGCCATGAGGAAAATAAAATGTGTGTTACCTCTAAATCGTAGGTATTCTGGTAGTTCATAATTAGAATCATTCTTACAACAACAACAACAACAACAAAATAAACACTATATGATGTTGGATGTGAACTGAAATTAAGTTTCCTAATACCGTAAATAATGAAGGACAATAGCACTGCTGTAATTACAAATAATTTTTTCTATGAATAGTGTAAAAATAGAGAAAAAATCCGAGAGGCAATTAATGGCAAATAACATTAAGTGGAATAAGACGGAGACGCGGAAAATAGATAATCTATTACCCCTAAAATATGAGTCCTATTTTTATTGTCTTTTTAGGGTTAAAATATACGATTTCAGTATCTTTGAATTATTTTGTAAACGGTCAAAGACATTCTGTAGGTATGGGTTCCTATCCTTATAAAAAATATTAACTATTTTGAGATGTTAAATATAAAACATAAAAGAAGATCGTCGTCGGGCGACTTGAATTTATTGTCGGAATTCATACAGAAAAAAAAATTCTTCTAGCAAAAGTGTCACGTGTCATAGAGGACTATGCATTCTAAGGTGCCCGGCCACAACCGCTGCAAGCATGATCAGTTCAAAACCAAATTAAGTAAATAACTAGCTGCTGGTCCGGGTTTGGTATAGTGACTGAGGCTGTACAATCATTACTGCTTCAAAGTAAACACGTAGTTTGGAGGTGTTGAATCCATATGTTAATATACATTAATCTAATATGGTTAATCTATATACATAGGCAATCTGTTCACCGATGATTTCTTGTCACAAGGATATAAAACCACTATTTAAGTCAGCTCTTGTACTTAATGTTCTTCTTTTACAATGTTTCACTGATTTGCTCAGTTACCGTTTAGGTACTAGTTGTTGAGTCGTCTATATACGTATGCTGACGATATTACAGTAAAATTTCGCCAAAATACCAACTCGATTAGGAGACCACCTGGCATCTCAGACCACAAGTTTCCAGTCTCTCGGTAAAAATTTAACACGTACAGAAACTCATTAATCCGACCACTTTAGATCTGTCAGGTAGGTGGTCTTTATTGCAAGGTTCCACCATAACACCTCACTGATCAGACAACTTAGGTCTGTCAGGTAGATGGTCTTTATTCTTAATAGCGAGGTTCCACCTTAAAACCTTACTAATCAGACAATTAAAGTCTGTCAGGCAGGTGGTCGTAATAGCGAGGATCGACCTCAACGCCTCATGAATCAGACAACTTAAAGTCTGTCAGGTAGGTGGTCGTAATAGCGAAGGTTGACTGTAACACCTCACTTATCAGACAACTTTAAGTCTGTCAGGAAGGTGGCCTTAATAGCAATGTTCCACTGTACTTGTTTTTAATTGTATTCATCTGTGGAATTATAGCGTGTGTGGTCGTTCAATAAGAGACACATACTCATCCATGACACAAGATTTTACTTCTGTATTTGTCCATTATTCATCAAATGAGTATACTTTCCCTGCACTTCCGGACCGATGATAGTTCGGTCTCTTTTTTATATATGGAATCTCTGTTAGACTACACAGATTATGTATTTTACGTCATGCTTATGTAAAGATATTACGTTTCCTTTAAATACGGCATAACGATGATTAAAAATATCAGTAGGACCCCAACATAAGTTGCACGGCGTTGCGTGATAATCATTACAACCTCAGACAAGAAAACTCATAGATAGATGTTTTAATTAGTAACACGATAGATTCGAAATAGGCCGTCTTTCAACTGATATACCTAAAAAATAAATGAAAAAATGGAAAATAAGGAGATTGAATTAAAAAGGAAAACGGAATCGTGATATGGATCAGTAATAGAACGTGGGTATGGTTTGAAGAGAGAATTGAAGCTGAAGATGATTAAATAATTAGCCACCCTACTTAGTATATCCCCACAAGAGACCTCATCCCTGCAAATCATATAACTGCTGTTCTTTCGACGCCGAGTCCTTATAAATCAAATATAATATATAAATATAAAATCTCAGACACTAAAGTATAAATCTTCATGATGTCAAAGTAACATATACAAATTCGGTGATATTTGACAACAGATATACTGACAAGTTATTGACACAGGGATATAAAAAAACCGCTTTTAATCACAACTTTTCGCAAATAACTCAACATTTCTTTTACTGACATAAAACAAACTCAGATACCAAAAGTATAAAACTGTAGGATGTCCAGGATATAGATACAAATCTGGTAAAAATGGACCGACACGAACCTCTGGGAATCAAGAGATGGGATAAGGTGCCATGGAGGAGTAAGCATCCCCTGTCGACCGGTCACACCCGCTGTGAGTCCAAATGAAATACGTGAGGAACGCATCCTCGGCACTATTGGTAAAGACGTCTCAACAACCGCCAACGAAAAGGCAACTCAACATTCCACTTAGTGAACCAGAGTTATCGCAAACAAGACAATTATACTGATCATAAAATTTGCGGAACGTTGACATCAAACGCAGTTGTAAATATCCCTGTGTCAATAATTTGTCATAGTAGTTAACATCTGTATATGAAATGTTCATATGTTGAACACGCCCTAGCGTAACGGATCATTTGTGAAATATAAGGGAGGGATATTGCTACTTAAATGTGGAAAATTTGTGATGGGAAAGCCGAAATCGTCGCGTTTATCGTATAGCTTAGTTGTTAATTTTCTGTCTTTGTCTATAGTAAGTACAATGTCTAAGTATGAAGCGTGTGTGCTTGATTATGTTGTATCTTTAATTTCTAATTCGCTGGGATACATAGCATTGACATATGTATGAAAATTGAACTTTTTTCTGAATTAAAAGATTGCCAATGTTTAGAGCGTCTATATGTTTATTTGAAAATGTAAATTTAGATTTAAGTACGTTTGTAACGCGTGATGGTTTGAACAGTCTGTGATAAGCAATGTCCATTATCACGGAGTTCAGTGTGTATTCTCTGAAACAGAGTAATCGCAAACAAGACTATTATACCGACCGTTACAGTTGCTGAACGTTAACATCACATTAACATAACGTTGATATCCCTGTGGCAACTTGTCAGTAATTAGTTTACCTGTGTATTTGAAATGTTCATATCCTGAACATGCCCTGGTATACCGGATCAATTGTGAAATAGATACACCATATACAGGTGATTGAGGGAGATTACTACTTAAATCTGGATAATGTACGATGGGAAAGCCGAATTCGTCGCGTTTGTTGTATAGCTTGGTTGCTAATTTCCTGTCTGTGTCTATAGTAATTAAGGATGCTAATATTTGTTTTGCTGTTAATGCTAATATTTGTTTTGCTGTTAGCTTTTCAAATGGTTAAACATGTCCACTGAAAATATTTTTTCAAACAATGTATTAATACAGTTATCAATGAAATACCTTGAAAATAAAGTTAACTCCTTGATTTACGTGATCTCCATATCGATGACACAGCTTTAAATGGTACACTGTGTGGTCCTTCGTATCAATGGAACAGCCATGGATGGTAAACTGTGCGGTCTTCCGAATCTTCAGTCGGTCGCTTATCAGGGGCGTTATCATAATGCTGTTTTTTTATCATTTACCGATCACTTGCACTGTTAATGTGCAGTGATTTCGTTTATTATGTCAACGAACTGTATAAAAAATAAAAATCTCAGATACCAAAGTATAAAACAATAGGACGTCCAGGACATATATACAAATCCGGTAAAAATGGACAAACACGGGCCTCTGGAATCCAAGAGGTGGGATCAGGTGCCATGGAGGAGTAAGCATCCCCTGTCGACCGGTCACACCCGCCGTGAGTCCACAGTCAAGTCCAATGAAATACGTGAGGACTGTATCCTCGTCACAATGGGTACAGACGTCTCAATAACCGCCAACGAAAAGGCAATTCAACATTTCACTTAGTGAAACAGAGTAGTCGCAATTATACGTAGACTATTATACCGACCATAAAATTTGTGGACATTATAATTAAGTATCCACATCTGATTTACACAGTGATAATCTGGTAACTTTACACGATAACTCTTGTTGGTGAAAAGCTTTGTACTAATGACTGATTAATTTAAATGTTATTGAAATATGTCCGTTTCGAATATCAAACATCAGTCGTTTTGTCTTGTTTGGAGTAAAACATTTTCTCTTTGTTTGTTTCCTTGTTTTACATCCCGCCAATATTTTTTCATTTATATGGAGAGGTCGCCAGCTGTAGATGAAGTGCTACAAAATTTGACCTGTGCCATGAATTGACTCCAATGCAATTGATGTCCGTTTACATGACAAGCCTGTATATACAGTCGAACCTAATTTTATTGTGTGTGTTATGGATTATAGATGGTTCTCCTTAATTAACGAAAAACGCGGTGATTTATATATTACAGGTGAAACTTTGAACAACCGCCAGAGATATAGGTTATTTAATACTGTTTGTCAAAAAAAAATGTCAATGATAAACAAATAATTAAGAAACTGTGGTGTTAGATTGTGTTTTATCATTGACATATTTTACCTTTCCCACGTAATGAGAAAACAAATTTTTTATGTTGCAATATAAGTTGAACTAACGTCATTGAGATAACAGCGTTTTCATGTGCCATCTTCTTATACGAACAATTTATTTGTGATAATTGTTTTGCCCTCTCTGTTAATTACAATTATTAATGTTGTCATACGTCTGCTTTTGTTCATCATTTCATAATAATTTGCTGTTTTTTTTTTAAATACTTACATGACCATGTCTTGTAAATAGACATCTCCCATAATGTAAATCTTTCCTTTTATGTCGGCGGATAGTGCGAGCAACATACTTTAAAGCTGTAGACGTGATTCATTACGCTGATTAAGATTTCTAATTACAGTATCATTCCTTATTATTGTGGTGAGCCATAACATATTTCGTCGTCGTCGTCATCGTCATCGTCATCACCATCACCATTAATATCATCATCATCATCATCATCAAAGGTCAAGTTCACGGCTAAAATTGAAAATTCCAATATTTATAAATAACTTAAAAAAATAAGAATTTCAATACAGTGTTAATATAATTAATTTGTAGGAATGTTTAATAATACTTGAGTGTGATGTTTTAAAGATCTTCGTATCATAGGTCAAAAACACATATCAATTTGAAAATTTCAGTTGAAAATAACTTAGTTTGCGCCAAACAAATTGAACATAGAACAACCAATTTTAAGACATGGATTGAAGAAAGTTTATGTGAAATTACAAGGCAATTGAAGCAAAGGTCAATTTCACAGCTAAATTTTAAAATTTTATCTTAAAATAGCTCGACAATTATTAACAGTTCATGTATATGCTAGATTTGTAGGAAATGTTCTGAAGAATACTTGTATGGAGTATAAATGTTTTGGATAAAACTCAGGAGGTAAATCCAAAGTCCCGTAAAATGATCCTCACTGCATTTATGGTCAGCTCCTAGAAAAGGTCAAAATCCCCGTGAAGAGATCTAAATCTACAGCATTCGGATTTCAATTTCCGGTACTGGGCCATACCAAAGATTATTTAACCTCAGTATGTATTTTCTTTATATAATTATAGATGAATAAACTTACTTTTTTGACAAAATGGTCTACAAAAGGACTATTAACCCATTATTTGGTGAATCTGGGTTGAAACCTATCCGGGATACCGAGACACTTCACACATCTCTCTATGATAAACGAGACGATGTCAATTTCCATATCACAAACTTCCCGTTTCTAAGTAGTAATATTCCATCTTCTCCTGCCTATGGCGTTTTCATTTCACAACTTATACGCTATGCCAGGGCATGCTCTTCTCATGAATGTTTTGTTCTGAGAGCTCAACGACTAGCCAATAAACTACCGACACAAGGTTACGTTGTTGAACGCTTGGAGTCGTCGTTTAAGAAGTTTTATGGTCGATACGGGGATCTTGTTAAACATTATGAAGCCCCCCTCTCCGAGATATTAGATAGTATTCTGGATCACGGCCACAGAGAGTGACTCCGTTTCACCAATCGTGCTTTTTCTCGACCTTTTCACCGAATTTGACCCGTTCATCGAACTAGAAAGGTTTCCATGGAACATTTGCGACGGGTGTGGCATGCCAGCAAAAGACGCTGACTCCTTCCGGACACCTGGTCTTATCCCGTTTGGGATTCGTAATTGTTCTTCATGTTAAGACCATTTGCACATTCGTCGTGTTATAATGGACTTAAGTTTTGATTATTGATTGGTACTTCTTCAATTTTACTTCAAACGAATAGAGTTTGATGCCTTTTTCGTCTTTAGTATCTGATCCCACTTCGGATGTTCTGAAGTGCAATATTTATTTTAAGCGTATTTTCACGTGCAGTATTTACTTACTCCTTCTATTTTCAAGTAAAAATGTATTCCGAAACGAAAGTCTGTTAAGTTGCGAACAGTAATCTTTTTTTTGTGATAAAGTCGTGGAAGTACACTTAAAACGACCCCCTAAATCAGTCTAATTCAGCACCATTTAAAATTCTAAAATCGTCTAAAACTAAGATAGTCATCTTTTTACAGTGTTTACTCTAAGACGGATTTTGGCTGTACGTTTAGTTTTATTATTTGGCATTGTCTGATACCACTTTCTTTTTGGATATTCTGTTTAAAATTGGAGCTCAACTGATGAAGTCTAATTGACAAAAATGATCGTCTAGGGCATTATCACTTTGGTATTATGTTTATAATATTCATGTCGACATTGATCATGTGTTCAGTAATTAAGGATATTCCAACTGTTGATTATTTTCTTACCGCCCACATTTTCTGAATTGTCGCGTGGAGGATCTGTCGCAATCTGTTCCGGAGTCACGTGCGGCTAACCTTTCGTAGCTCTGTAACGTTCGACCATTTAAAATGCTACTTAGAAATTGAATGGCAAAGAGATGTAATTTATTTCATAAAAACGAAAACGTCAGTCCGCAAAATTTTGTCGGAATGTCTTTGGTGAGTCGAACGTATCAAAGGTAGTGGAAATAATTCTGTACTTTCTCATTTTGTGAGTTAAGTGTTGTTTAAAATGTAAAAAATGTTAACCTCTCTTTGCCATTCAGATCGCTTACAAGAATGTGTAAGTCGCTTATTCATTGGTAAAAATTATACACCTACGAGGTCATCCGCACGTAACCCATAGCGGATTGCTTAAGATCTTATAGCGACATATCACCCCCCCCCCCCCCCCCCCCCCCCCCCCCCCCCCCCCCCCCCCCCCCCCCCCCCCCCCCCCCCCCCCCCCCCCCCCCCCCCCCCCCCCCCCCCCCCCCCCCCCCCCCCCCCCCCCCCCCCCCCCCCCCTGACAAAGTGAGCAATTAGAGATCGTAGGTGGCCATATATGCATACACATACTCCGACTCTCATCGTTTTAAACAATGAGCTTTTATTACTAAATTGTACAATACTATCCTCCGCTGGTATACAGGTAGATCAACTGTTAATATATTTACGTATAATGATATTTATTTCATATTTATGTAATGTTTTGTTTACATTTCAGAGCAATTGTTGTTGGATACAACATTCCAAATATAAATTGCACATTACATTTGACACAAGAACAGCTGGTTGGAATTTATAATGGAACCTACAAATATTGGAACGAGACCTCCTTTAAAGAAAGTAATCCTTACTGTGCAGTTATCAATGAGAAAATAGTTGTAATCGCACGCGCAGACAAATCTGGATCAACATCAATATTCACCGCTGCGTTATCGTCATTTGACAGAAACTGGGCTTCCGTTTACGGGACATTTTCCTTAGGAATCGATAGTAAAACACAACAACCGGTGCATTGGAACCATAACGCGGTAACATATTATGGGAGACAAACGAGGGGTGTGTCTGGTCTCATGCTATCTTTTCAAAATTCTATAACATATCTTTCCGTTGCCGATGCTTTGTCGACTCGCACAGATATGGCGTTGCTTCAAAACAACGAAGGGGTGTTTACATCAGCAACTTCCGAATCCATTCAAAATGCAATGGAATATTTCGCTTCAGAAACAACAAATTTGACGTTCAGCCTAGCAAACAGCTTCGGAAACAAATCCTATCCCATCGCGAGCTTTACATATGTCTTTGTTTATAAAACGACTATGTCAGAATGTTCATCTGTGAAAGAGTTTGTTCGATATGTCAAATGGTTTCTTTTGGACTCGAGTCCGATAGAGGATTGTAAGGCGTTAGGAATGGTCCCTTTAAGTACGTCTCTAATATCCCGGATCATAGAAAATGTTCTTATGCAAATGACATGTGAAAATGGTCAAAGTGCATGGGAACTTGTCAAAGCGGAAGATAACATCAAACCGCATACTCAAGACAAATCCTGGGTTTTATCTGTTTCCATTTCCGTTCCGATTTTATCTTTTGTCGTGTTTTTGTTAGTTGGGTGCATTTTCTATCAACGATGCAAGTTTAGGAATGTTATAAATGATGATGATTGGAATATTCCTATTGAGGAGATAATTTTCTATTATGACGTCCGCAAAACATCTCAAAAATCCCATTTGCATTTTGTCGACGATTCATTCAGGTCTTTGGCTGATGTAGGTAGCGATCACGAGTCGAACATACTTATCCATAAAGTTCTTCAATGGCCTGGCAAATGGAACGGAAATAATATCGGACTTCGGATATTGGAAATAAAACAATTCAAAACTATCACCTTGGAGATGAAAAAGAAAATGTTTTGGATACGGGATAAAGTTATCCATCAAAACGTTGTGAGATTTTACGGTATAACTGATGTTGACAAATCCCGTTACGTCATTAGCGATTATTGCGCGAAGGGTGCTTTGACTGATATACTCCAGGACGATAAATTCAACATGAACAACGACTGTAAGCTGTCGTTAACGACGGATATTGCACTAGGGATGCAGTTCCTACACAGTCAAAATATAGTACATGGGAACCTTAGAACTTCGACCTGTTTAATAGACAGCAAATGGACTGTTCGTATTAGTGATTGGGAGTATTCTACCTTATTATCTAAGAAAGAATCCGAAAGTTATCCTTTACTTGAATTACGTGAAAACAACACCGAACAACTTGGACTGCATACAGCAGTGATACGAGATTTCTTCGTTGCCCCCGAAATCTTAAAAAAAGATTTGAAATGTATGCCTACGAAAGAGAGCGACGTTTTCAGTTTTGCAATTGTAACGCAGGAGATATACACACGTGACGATCCATACTCGGAACATTCGGATTCTATCACACCCAAAGAAGTTATCGTTGCTGTCATCAAGAACAACCTTCGACCACAACTTCTGTTGGACACGCCAGTTCGTATCAGACAAATCCTCGAGATAGCGTGGACAGACAACGTGGCTAGTCGACCCTCGTTTGATCAGATTATCAAAATGTTGAAGTATTGCAACTCTACGCGGAACACGATCATAGACAGTGTCATGCAATCTATGGAAGAGTATACGGAGCATTTAGAGAACAGAATCGAAGAGAAAAATTCCGAACTGATCGTGGCAACACACAAAATTGATAATGCTATGTCCAGCTTGATCCCACATCAGTTTATTTCATGCGTATCAAAAAGTGATAACGACACCAACGCAACAACATATGATGCATTGGGAATTATCTCATTCGAATTTGAAATGAATGAATGTTCTGTGGCAGAGTTTTCTGCCGCTGAACAAGTTTCCAATCTGACGGATTTATATTCAACATTTGATCGCGTACTGAACAGATATTCTCTCTTCAAGTATGCAATAACCGGAAGTGGTTGTACCGTGGTGCTTGGTTTGTCGGATCAAAATTTAACAGCAGACAAAATAGGATTTCATACTGCACACTTGTGTCTAGATATAGTGTATGAGTATAATGTTGCAAGACATCGTAAAAATTCCATTAGACCAAAGCTGAAAATTGGAGCCCACATAGGCTCGGCTGCCGTAGGTGTTATTGGTACAGTGGTACCAAGATTTGTAATTTTTGGACCTTTGGTGGATGTTGCTAATGCGCTTGCGCGATCTGCAAACTTGAATCATATCCACATAACACACACTATGTGGAAAACCATAAAAGTGCCACACATATTCACAAGTGAAAGATCGGGGTCACTGACAGTAAAGGTAAGACAGATACTTGTCATATTTCTGATTCCAACTCAAATGGTCCGTTTGTGTTACGTGGTTACAGTTGTGTAAAATATTCACTTATATATGCCTGTCATTCAGCCTCGTTCTCAAACTCCGTATCATTCATTACGATCCACCTTAAATCTGCAGATAAGCTGTCAGTTTATATAAATGATGAATTCTGTTACTTCGCCGTGATTTGTAGACATTTTGTTTGAAAATTATTCTACTCATCATTCTACTACTAAGATGAAATCGACTGAATTTGAATATCAATCATTAAACAAAAATATTTTGATTTCATTCATAAATATTGCATCAACAATTTAGAAATATTGTCACTTTTGTTTACTGAATGAAATTATCGCCCCTGAATTTATTCGAGAAATCTTAAGTTTTCGGTTTACATGCATACATACATACATACATACATACATACATACATACATACATACATACATACATACATACACACACACACATACGTACGTACGTACGTGCGTGCGTGCTAGCGTGCGTACATACGTAGGTACGTACACACACACACACACACACACACACACACACACTCTCTCTCTCTCTCTCTCTCTCTCTCTCTCTCTCTCTCTCTCTTGCATTTTTATCTTCAATTTCAGGGAGCATCTTACAAAACGTATTGGTTGATTGGAAGTACGGAAAGCTTGTACAAAGATGTATCATCTGACAGTTACACGGGTTACGGGAGAGGAAGGAAAATCGAATATAAAAAAGCAGATGTATTGACGACAGAAAATGAAACAAAACCAGTAACAGAATGTACAAAGCCAATCATTTTTCACAAGCGCCGTGAATATAGAAATAGACAGCTGAATCGGAAAAAGACATTGTATTCAAGAAATGCAAGAGTTCATCCGGAAATGTTCGAACTTCAAACAGATATCCACTTTTGGTTAGACAAATAATTTGATATTGAGATTTAATCTTATATATAGTTGTGGTTATTAATTCAGGTTCAAGACACAATGTACTCTAATTTAGTGTATACGGACAAACACGGATCTCTAAATACACAAAGTGGGACCAGGTGCCATGGAGTAGTAATCATCCCATGTCGCTCGATCAGGCAGGTGTAATTCCTTATATACGTAATAGGTTTTACGTTTATTGAAAATCCTAAATAATGGTTCAATGTCATGCTTAAATTCAAAGATAACACAAAACCCGATGAATTGTTTATAATTTTATTCGACCTCGTAGTATAGTTTTTTTCAACTTCAAATTATGATTCAGTGTACTCATATGAGTTGTGTTGTATATCGTTCTTTGGTCTTTAAATGCACTCAATGACTTTGTCGAAAACTTGTGGACACTGTTATTATCAAAATACCAGGAAAATATGTTTCATTAAGCGTTTTTAACTGAGGATTATCTGCTAAAATCCGTGTAATTAGATTGTTTTGAGAATTTTAAATATAATAATGAAGTAAGGACTTCGTCATCTTCTTTCTTTTTTTATCTACAATTGTCGGTGTTTCTGTGTTCATTATGAAACAAAATTCTGAAACGTGATTCGAAACGGCATCTTTATTAGGAGTTAATTACAGGTTGCAAGGTTTTTGCTTCGAAATAATCGATATCTGAAGAAATGCATTACTATTACTTGATATACAATAACAGATATTACAGATATAAAAAGTCTTATATTCCTATATATTTCGTGAAAATACGGTCAGGTCTAGTGTGGTAATTATATACAAAGTGTAAGGCTGAGTTAATCAACTGCAATTGAAAAAGTGCCAAACCTGGGTTTCTCAAGCAATTTTCACAAATTATATAGGAATGTAACAATTTTATGTCTGTGTATATCTCTTTTTTGTCATTGTATATCAAAGTAGTAAAATCGGCAAAGCAATATTTTTGTGAAAAAAAAATCACAACTAATGCCCCTTTAATCTAACACCCATGCTTACAGTATGTGAATTAGGAAAGTCACGTGTATATAAGGGTCCAGACCAAGATTATATTAGTTAATAGTCTAATAATTATATTATATATTAACAAGCTCTATATCATATGAACACATGTTTGTTCAACGCTATTTAATTCACCAGGTTAAAAAAAATATAGGGACGGTATATCGGATAAGATACTAGGTAATTGATTATATTCTACATCCGGTAAAATACAATAATAGTTAAGGTATATAGATCTATTACGGATTATATTTTTGTTGTGTTTGTAATATGTTTTAGAATATTTTAAGATCCGTCCAGAATTTACGAAATGAATACACATTTTAATACCAATGTAAATTTGTGTTGTACACATAACTGCTTTTCCAGCTTTCAACAGTTGAATTCAGACGTTCCATATATTTCTAATCTTTGTGTAGCAATTATAGTTTCTTCAAAAGAAAGCATGTAGTGGTTGAACATATACATTTACTTGCAAACGGTTTCGCCCGGTTTGAAATTCGCCCATAGTTTTATTATTAAAAAAAACCGAATTTACCATTTTGAATTCGCCCAGTTTTGAATTCGCCCACTGACGATGAGGGCGAAAGGGGCGAAAATAAAGTGGGATTCATTATCAACAAGAGATAAATAATGGATATATGAATTAAACATATACTAAAACTCATAGAAGCATGATGCAAACAAGTATTTCAACAACTTTTCAATGAACTTTGATGACATTCAGTAAGAAAGCTATTTTTAGAAGAAGAACAGTAAGAATATGAAACTAACATTCAATTTTTTGCACGGAATGTCGTATTTGGATACCAGTTCATGAAATCATTACAAATGTAACCTTTTTCTGTTCTTACACTTACTTTTTTCCTGGACAGTTATCTGACTGATTTATATGCTGGTTGTTACCTTCGCCTATAAGTTTTTCCTCGTTTACCAAAGCACGCTTTTTGAGGGGTAGCTCTTTTCTAAAATTATGAATGCATTGGATGAAAGTGGTAATGATTCCAATATAACGTATACATTGTGTTTGATTAGAAAAAACATATTTTAACTCTTTGATTAGTACCTGTTGCCGGAACGTGGAACAGTAAACAGAACTATAATTTTAGATGTACGTTACTTAACGAAGCAAATCCGATATATTACCGGTGTCGTGTGCCAGCCATTTAGACAAATGAAGAGAGGTAGAGAGAATTGTTCACTTAAATGTTTTCAAACTTATATATATTTACTCACTTTTTTTAAACGATGTCCCTTATTTATTTTATAGGTCAAAATACAAGGTCAAAAGTACTTGGTATCACATTTTATGCGAGATTTTCGTTGTGAAATCCACGGAATAATTAAAAGGACAATGCATTGCAAAAAATATTGATATTTTAAAATGCATCAAGAAGAAAACACCGCAAGGAACTCCGGCATCCATCTTATAGCTTGTGTCGGTATTCATTTTATCTATCTTCGGATCGTTTAGTCGAGTAACATTACAGTTTGAAACATTTTTATTAAGATCAATAGGAATGAAAAATTTGCATATAATGTGTTTGGTTTCTATAAATATAATCAAGTCATCAATCACAGGCATACACCATTGCATTAATTATTAGTTAGTTTACCACCTGAAGCGTTATCATCAAAATGATAAGATTGAAGTCAACTGGGATTCATTATCAACAAGAGATAAATAATGGATATCCTCAGAGATAATGTATAGGTATAAAATTACTCAATAAAAAAAGACAAATGTCAACAACGCAGTTGGGTGCAAAATATTGGACGACCGCCCTGACAATCACACAGCTTTGTGTCTGTCAATAGGTGGTTTTGATGGCGATGTTTATATATATATATATATATATATATATATATATATATATATATATATATATATATATATATATATATATATATATATATATATATACATGTATATATATATATATATTTATTCATATGTATATGCCTCCATGGCACCGGATTTGTATCTATGTCCTGGACATTCTATTGATTTATACTTTGGTATCTGAGAGTTTATATAAATATATATATATATATATATATATATATATATATTATATATATATATATATATATATATATAATATATATATATATATATATATATATATATATATATGAGCTAGTGGCTGAGAAAAGGGTCCTGAGAATTTTGGGGGAAAGTGCAATTTTTTTTATATTTCAGCATATGTGGATTGAGAAAAATATTAGAATGACCTCATGCAAGTGCAACGTTTTGTTTCCTGTATGGAAAATCTACAAAATTATAAATATTATGTCAGACGGAATTCCTTGTTTTCTCACAATTCATTGGTTATGTCATAATGACCTTTTTCTTAGCCGCTGGATCATATAAATTAGGACTGCCACGATACGGAGGGAACGCACCATGATGTATGCACTATTTTAGTTATGTATTGCGATACGTTTTGCAATATATTTCCAATCATAATTGAAACATTTGTAAAATTACTAAAAGAAGTAGTACTCTTTTTTATCACTTGCTATCCATATATTAACCATATTTGATCATTTTATTGAAGTACATGTACTTGGTATATACATAACCGGGGTACTGTGCTGTATCGCGGTATCTATATAGTGGAGCAATGTATTGCAATACACTGGAATACCGGTTACAATACGCCTATGGGTGATCATTGTGTATTACATACCACGTGCCATGTGTATTACATATCACGTGATATGCGTATGAATATTTATTTTTCTATGAATGAACCGTGTGTAAAGCTGGCTAGTCCAAAAATGACACCGACGGAACAACTCTGATAATATAAAGTATACCCTATTATCGTTCGTCACATTCTGTCAATAATTACGTGTACTGTACACTGAAACATTTTTTAACATACACAGGTTCATTAAAGTTGAAGTATGCAGTCATGGTACTTTTCAAAACTGGTCTTTACAGACAGACAATCCTTATAACAGTTTTTAATGTTTATATATGATATAAAAAGCTAGTATAAACCCAAAGACTGTTGAAGCCAATTATGAACGTTTGAATATGCAGTGCATTCTGTTTAAGGTATAGCTAAATGTACACGGATCCTAAACATTGCTAATTGTCGTTTTGTCAATACGAAATAATTAACTACATTCAATCACAGTAAGCATAAATACAAAATTACCACCTTACATACACCCTCTCTCACTCTCTGTCTGTCTCTCTCTCTGTCTGTATGTCTGTCTCTTTCTCTCTCTCTCTCTCTCTCTCTCTCTCTCTCTCTCTCTCTCTCTCTCTCTCTCTCTCTCTCTCTCTCTCTCTCTCTCTCTCTCTCTCTCTCTCTCTCTCTCTCTCTCTCTCTCTCTCTCTGTACCTGTGTGTATATCGCTTGTATTATATTATTTCCAACATATTATTATATATTTCAGAGATATGTTTTTCGAATGGTCATCCTCTGAGAGCAAATTGTTTTCTTAAATATACCTTGTTTCCTTTGCAATTATTCCTTCATTCCATGCTACAACTTCGAAACTTCGTGGAATAGCGTTTGAAAAAACAAACGTGTTTCTCTGCAAATATATCACAGCGATATATGTATGCGGAAGACAGTTCAGAATAGTTGAGAATTACAAAGCTGACTGGAGGAACATTTCAAAATATATAAGTTCATACACGATGATAAAGAAAATGAATACTGTATACAGGTTTATTTTCGCCCTATGTTATTTTCGCCCTAATGCACTTGCAAACGGTTTCGCCCGGTTTGAAATTCGCCCATAGTTTTATTATTAAAAAAAACGAATTTACCATTTTGTATTCGCCCAGTTTTGAATTCGCCGACTGACGATGAGGGCGAAAGGGGCGAAAATAAAACGGGGACGAACATTTCCCTGTATACAGTAATGTTCACTTAGCTTTTCTGAATATATAAAAATCACAGATACCGAATTGCTACTCTTCAGGATGTCCTGAATACAATATACAAATCTTTTGAATATTGGCCAAACACAAACCTCTTGTGGGATCAGGTATCATTGAGGAGTAAGCATTCCCTGTTGACCAGTCACACCCGCCGAGTCCACAGTCATATTTAAATGAAATCTGTGGGGAATAAATCCTCGTCGTAATCCGAACATACGACTCAATAAGCGCTATCGAACAGGTAACTCAACATTTCATCTAGTGGAATGTAGTAATTGCAAACAAGGTCTTTACACCGACCGTAAAATTTGCGGAATGTTGACATCAAACGGGATTCTCGATATCCCTAGATGTAGAAACGCGTTTCTGTTTCTTTACCATATTACGTACAGATACGAAATGGTAATACACTGTGAACATCAAGCTACAAGTGTGTTGACAATTTTTTGCTTTGAAATCTAGAAGTGGGAATTAAGAACCCGAGTTACAAAAAGTCATGTCTTAGACTTGATCTTAAGATCACACTCCCGACTTAACACCTGAAGTCTTAAGACTTTATATTTACGACGATATCAGAGAAGGTATTTATGACAACTCAGAGGCAGTACAATTACCTAAGTAATTCTTGTTAATGTCAAAATATATCTTTGCAAATGAAGCAGGTGTAACATTCATGAAGTATCAGGTCTTTTTTAAAAATGTGAGAAAATGTCCTACGACCTTAAGTTGACTAGTTTTAATAAAACGGTCATCAGTTTTGTTTTAAGACCAATTAACTTAAAACTAATTATTAAGGAATTGCGACATTTTGATAAAACGGACCCAAACATTGCTGAGGGTAAATACCCTGTCTGTTGACTTCATTTGCAGTGAGCAAAACATTTTTAATAAATTGAAAATGGCAGACAGCATGTTGCTTGATAGTTTATATTTTGTCTTTTTTCCAATATTACGTGCAATTTGTCCGACGACGTTTTTTTTTTATAATCAGGATGCAGCTTCTTTATGGCAATATGATTAATGTGCATTACATAAACAATTTCATGCATTTCAAAACTTACAAGGGTTTGTACTTAAAGTCGGCAGCAAATCATGAAAAAATATATCGGAAGATCAGGTGTGCGATGTACTTTAAAAAAGCTAATCAGTGATGGATTACCCTGCCATCTCTCTGCTTTATTGAAGGCGCATCTAGCGAGGTGGGTACTATTGTGAACACAGATTTCCATTCAGTGATTAATAACGTTACTTGAACTACCTCGCAGAACCTCTAACGCTACTAGTATAATTCGAATCATGTAAAAATATTTAAAAAATACCAAATGCAAACAGATGTGTTTTAATATAAAATGCAATACACTTCTTCACAGGAAACCACCAAATCCTATTTATTTTTGTCTTATTGATGACGGTGTCCAATATCCACATTTTACTTAAATAATCCATGAATTACCCCACTTTTAGCCAGGGTGGGTCCGATTTCACCGGAACCAAAGCTCTTTTTGTAGAACAATTTGCCAGTTTTATTATTGATGAAGGCTGATGGGGTCGATCTCATTCAGTGATATTTAGTTTCTATAGACTTCTTCCGACTTGTTCCGTCCCGTCCCAGTTCGTCGTAATAGTTTGCAGTTTCAAAATAAAGAGAAGGGCAGCGTCACTTCCGTTTAATCGTAGTAGCGCATTTATGACCTGGAATATTAGACGCTTGGAGTGTACAAGGTTCATGGCAATTGGGCAGTTGAACAAAATTGGAATTCCGTGATATTTTCAGATGAAACATAGTTTTACTAGGTACATGCTGAAAGGTTTATGTTTGGTGAAAAAAAACCCGCACGACGACATGCGTGTCAGAGAGTTCTTTCTTCACGTCAAGGTAGTGCACGAATGCCAGTTTTGTTATGGGGATGTACCTGTTCCTCGGGAAGACGAATGTTGATGCCAACTGACAAAAATATTAATTTCTAAAAATATATTGAACTTCTGGACGTGATTTTGTAGCCAGTTGTCTCTAAACATTGGCCATGGATCTAGAACTTGGATATTTTAGGATGACAACTGCCCAGCTCACATTTCCGAAATTAATAGTAACTGTCTGCACTGTCCATCGCAATATTCTGACATTAATTTCATAAGAAATGTATGGAAAATTATTAACATTCGGTAAAAACGTGAGCAACATTATATAAAAACACAAAAAGAACGTGTAGACATAGTTCAACAGATTTTGGTGTCTTTAACTCTGGGATTTATAAATACATTAAATATAATTCTTCCTAGACAATAGGGGCTGCTTTTATTGCTAAAGGGTATACCACAACGTATTTAACATTTCAGGTTTGTGTAATTATTGGTTCTCTTTGTACCAATGAATGAAAAATGTTTACCTCTCCCAAAGATATAGAGCGACGTCGTGGAAACATGAAAGACTGTATATAAAATACAAACTGTGTATTTCTTATCATAATATGTGTCCCATTATGATAATTCCCATAAGGGCATATCTAAAAAGAAGGAAACGATTTTAAACTTATCTTCTCCAAAATACATTTTGTACATAACTGTATTTTAGTGTTTATATTTTATTAAGATAGACGTAAAGTAACACACTGGTTCTGCGGCGGACAACAATGACTTTGACAAGACCAGTCACGCTATTCTATTTCATGTACATTTCCGTCGAAGAGAACACCCAAATTTAAAATAAAGAATGCATAACATTTTGCGGTGTATTGGACCTAGTTATTGATTATTTTTACACTTTATAAATCAAATATTAAGTTTATCTAGGGTTTCATTCATATTTTAATTCAACAATCCTTGTTGCACGGTTTGCGTTGAAGACGGTGATCAGTACCTTCCCGCACTGCTAATGCTAACCCAATGAATGACTAATTAATTGAATAAGCAAATGTCCTAACTGACTTATGCAAATAATTACACTGAACAGTTGTCTGTCACCAATGTAAATTATTCAAGTATTAATGATACATTGAATTGAGTTTAAAGACCGAACAAGTGAGTCAAACAAATGTTCCTTGAGCTACGCCTTCGAGGAGTGTTGTGTAACCCTTATTTGTTGCACGGTATACGTTGGAGACGATATTTTAAAACCGTTTTAGACGATGGAATAGAACCGATTTCTCTAATAATAACCTGATGATTGCCTCATTAAATGAGCCAAAAATGTCCTTAACTGATATCAGCTAACTTTGACAACTGTTTTGAAACGTTATGGATCAATGTAAAGGCTATCGAAGTATTATCTTTAATGCCAAACAATTTATTTATATGAAAACATGAAACCATGAACGAAATCAATTATTCAATAACATTGACTGTTATGCCATAAAAGACAGGAGCCGAGGTGAGAAAAACATCTAATTTTGTTGTAAATGTATAAAGAATGAATCTTTACCGTGGGGAAAATATTCTCATGTAAAGCGACGCCTTTGAAATACATTCATACCAGCATTAATTGGATAAATATTATGTTACAACGGCCAAAAGAGACACTTTTCTGAAGAACCGTGATGTACACGATATGTATTTTGTGACACAATTAGTTACTAAATAACTAAAATAAAAACAGAGATCGTATAAATAAACAAGAATAAGAAGCTTTATTAAAGTTGGTTCTAACGACAAGGAGAAGTTCAGTTATTATGAAATTATCAATAATTACTGATCACTAAATAAAACCTTTATATAGTAAATAATAATAAATCAATAGATATAAATTTAAGTTACTTCAATAGATAAAAGTTTAAACGTTACTTCGAATACAAATTAGTACTTCGCACTTATAAATATAAATTGATGTTACAAAGGTATATACTTCGCGTTGTGTTTCTTATAGTATAAATAGTTCTTATAAACTTCAGTTATCTGTCCATAGAATAAACTAAAATAGTTTATACAAATCACATTCAAGTTAAGCCGGGATCCAAAGAATAGACGTGTAGCTTTCACAACTTTGTCACTAGAGAGTTTCTTGTCTGGTGGCGAGAACAGCTGGGAACTCTAGCTGGGAACTCTAGCTGGGAACACTGAAAAATCGCCGTGCACCAGCTTATAACCGAATGAATCTGCCAAAACACTAATTGTAAGATCCGATTCCATTGGATATCGTAAATCCGGAAACTCTGTTCTTGGGGTCAAGTTACTACGGACGCTCGGTCAATTAACATCTAGTCCGGCAGATAGACAGTTTCAAGTAAATAATCCTGCCTTCCTTTCAATGGTCGAGTAAACAGCAAAGGTGAACAGTCCAGCGTGTTACCCTATCAAATGTGTATTACTGTCAGTGTGTGTCTCGACTTCGGAAATCACACTGTGGGCTGGAGGGCATTTGCACTCGTGTTGTTCATACAATATAGTAGAGGATATTTAACGATGTACTAACGAGGTTATAAAAAAGTCATAGCAGAAAACATGTATACTTCCTTGTAAAGAGACACCAGTCGAGATTGGTCAATGACCTTATGAATATACATTGTTGCTTCAGACGTTTTCTGTTGTAGTGTAAACACAGATAATCTAGTAGTGATTGACTTATTTTAATTAAATAAAATAATTTGATGTCAACTACCGATACTAACTGTAATACTGAAGGACAATGCGTTTCCTTGACAAAGAGAGACAACTCTCCTAATGAAATGTACGCGGCATGTACGGACAGAACCTGGTGTTTTATATCTAATATAACCCAGCAATCACACACACACACACACACACACACACACACACACACACACACACACACACACACACACGAAATGTAATGTTGGTGTATGGGATACGCAACATTTGGAGCGTTTAACATTTACTTAATCATAATTTACTTTTCTTATTACTTTAAAACCGCGGTTGACTAACATTCCTGTTATATCCCTCTCAGAGACAAAAACAAGTACAATTCAAATGTTTGTCTTTTGTTTTTATTTTATTATTTTTTTGTATTTTCCTAATCGATAAACATTTGTAGTTCATTGTATACACGGCAAACTTCTTTTGGAGTAAACGTTGGGTGTTCCACGCATTATTACTTTCAGATCACCGTATTGATCAACCACGTGTTCGATTTCAGTGTTTTGTTGTCCATCGTGTTCTTGTTGATTGGGCAAGATCGGATGAGAACATGTTCTTGCATTACACTTGAGGTATATATAACAGTACCGCCATAAGACACCTATCGTGTGTCAAGACTGCAAGAGTAAAAGAGTAAAATATAATCTTTAAAAGGGACATGCACAATTCGGTAGCATAGCACAGGGTATCACATACTATTATACCTTTTGCTAAAATTTCGTAATCTGATTGGTTAAGAGAGATGCGAAAAACTTTAATGTCACCCGATCAATTAGCAAAGTTAGATAAAGAAGCCAGGGTGACATTCCAAAAAAAAATGTCACATGCGCCAACGTTATGCGTGTACGGTTTGTCCCCGTGAGGCAGGGTGACATTCCAAAAAATGCCACATGCGCCAACATTATGCATGTACGGTTTGTCCCCGTGAGGCAGGGTGACATTAAAAAAAAATGCCACATGCGCCAACATTATGCGTGTACGGTTCGTCCCAGTGAGAGATTTACGTCGTAAATAAAATGTTTGTAGCCTTTTTTTTTTTTTTTAGCTTGCTGGTTATTAATGAGGTGTAAAATATCAATAGTATTATTTCAGTTAAAGCAAACAAATATGTATGACACTCGGTATGATAAAGAAATATTACATTCATAAGTTGGCGATATTGCATATTTTTACCCCTCGGAAAACATATTTTTGCCTCGATGAAAAATGCTTCCTCGGGGTGAATATATGCAAAATTGCCCTCCCATGAATGTAATATTTATATAATGTCCCACTGTCGAAGTTTAAGGTATCAAATATGTGATGAGTCGCTAATTAGTGAATTTTGGGGGCGAAAAGTTGAGATGGTAAAATCAGCCACCATAAAACCTTGTTTTGATTATATATTTTTAAAATGGTTAAACTATGTGCACCGAAATCACATTTTAAAAATTCCAACAATTAATTAACAAACTTTTGTCAAACAAATTGATTTACTTCCGTGTTTTCCGGGGTTCAACTATGACTTGTACACTTGCGATCACTACATATGGTCGTCAGCATAGTGTTTTCTTTGATAAATTTCTAACCAGATGCACTGTAGATGTGCACTAGTTTTTTAGTATGTTATAAAATTGTGTAGTGTTTGAATCTAAGAACTTTAAATTATATTTCTTGCTAGCGTAGTCGGGCGGTCATGGAGCTTTTAAACATTTGCTGAAACAATTAAGTTCTTATTTAATGCTAAAACGTAAAGAAATTTGTATGCGAAATTCCTCTCTGTCTGTCTGTTTGTCTCTCTTTCTCTTTGTCTCTCTCTCTGTCTCTCTCTCTGTCTATCTCTCTCTCTGTCTATCTCTCTCTCTCTCGTTTCAAAATGCATACCCCGAACCAAATGACAACGCAAACGCGAGCAACAAACTTAAAATTCATAATTACCGTTCCATTAATCCTGATAGTTCACTAATAATCCATAATATCTTAGATACCTACAAAATCGGAATGTCCCAAATGATATTATTTAATTTAATTGCAATAATAAATAATGTTTTATGTTATTTTACCATTCAGATAATGGTTCTAACTGGGTAAATTTAATATATGAGTGTCCGTAACATTATCATGATTGTACATTCCCACGGAGTACTTCCAGATGAACCATTTGGATCTGGTAATATGTCGGAGTGCATCATTCTGCGTCATCTGAGCGTTTTATACTTAGGTATCAAAGCGTGCAATTTACATTGATCGAATTTCACATTTCGATGAATAACATTTGGAAATTGAAGTTAAATGAAAGTTATTTGAGAAGTTTATTTTGTGTCATCGCGCACCAAGAAAAGAAATATTCTTTCAAATTCTCCGTCACTTGTTTTTCACATATTTGATATCAACGGTTAATTTGAAGTCAAAACTAACAATAATAATTTTTTCAGTTAGATACGGTATTGATTACGGAGCTAAAGAACGGTGCGAAATTGTTTTTCACGATTTCTCGATTAAAATCAAACAGTGCTTAAAATAGATCCTATTTAAATCTGTTTCATACTATTGGGTTCCAGTGTTTTAGTAGAAATCATTTGTGATTACATGCGTGTATGATAACTACAACGTTATCTATGTGAATAATGCGAGGTAGCATAATTTTGACCCACACCGTGCATGTTCACAGAATTTAAAGAAAGGTATATAATATTCACCGGGTATTTTCGTAACTATAGAAATCAGGACTAGTGTTGATTCCAGTAGTTCTTTCCACGGATTTTGTGATGTAAGTACTTATTGTACTCCTCTAAAGGAGTACATTATATTATGTCTCTCTCTCTCTCTCTCTCTCTCTCTCTCTCATACTACATCTCTCATTCTCTCTACTCACCTCTCTCTCTCTCTCCTCATCTCTCTCTCTCTCTTCCTCTCTGCTCTCTCTCTCTCTCTCTCTCTCTCTCTCTCTCTCTCTCTCTCTCTCTCTCTCTCTCTCTCTCTCTCTCTCTTATATATATATATGTGGGAAGTCTATAATAATTTTTATAATTCGTAGAAAGTATTTATATATATATATATATATGTATATATATATATATATATATATATATATATATATATAATATATATATATATATATATATATAATATATATATATATATAACTGGAGGTCCCGTGTCACAGTAGGTGTCGGCATGTTAAAGAACCCTCACTGCTCAAAGGCCGTAAGTGCCGAGCATAGGCCAAAATTTGAAGCCCTTCACCGGCATTTGGTGACGTCTCCATATGAGTGAAATATTCTTGAGTGGGACGTTAAACAACAAAAAACTTAAACATAAACATATATGTCCGGTAGATATGTATAAATGGATAAAGACAAATACAGAGATCATTCAGTGAAAAATTCTAATTCATTTCTAATCAACAGATGCTTTACATTATATTCATAATTACCAAAAATTTGAAAGCGCAGATGCTTTCCTAAATAATTTATCTGTTTTTAACTTTAACCATTAAAATGTATATATATATATATATATATATATATATATATATATATATATATATATATATATATATATATATATATATATATATATTATATATACATGTGTGTTGCTATCTTTATTTTTATGTTAAATACTTTTCATTATTGAGAATTCCTAATCATTTACTCCCGGGTCGAATTCTGTTATTTTCCCCCGTAAGATATAAAAAAGATCACTCTGATATATAGATATAAAGCCGTATGTCTTCAGGGAATCCCACGCTTTGCGGTTTCACGGATTTAAATATTGAGAATAAATGATGTATTTATACTGTCGTTGAATTAGGGCATCTTGTTTGTTTTGTGTATTTAAAGCATTATGAAGTGTTATAAAGCGGATGAACTTCTCTTCAGTTCGCCCTTGTTTGGCGTAGTAAATCAGATATTATATGTTATTACCAGCTACTGTCACTTCAAATGAACTTGTATATAACCTATTTTCTTTATTACCTTTAATGTTTGAATGATATTGTGAATCTGTGGCCTCTTGTAGTGTGTTAGACATAGGGAAATATTTAAAATATGCGAAGGGACTTCCAATATTATATATATTATTTGTTTGATAATGAAAAGGAACATTTATATTTCTTAATTATCTCGAACACACACACACATACGGAGAGAGAGAGAGAGAGAGAGAGAGAGAGAGAGAGAGAGAGAGAGAGAGAGAGAGAGAGAGAGAGAGAGAGAATTCCTACACGTTTAATTGATTGCAAATTTTACTTTCAGACCACATTTATACAAGGCAGAACATAACTGTATTCAAATTCAGATCATAAAACATGATATGTTAAAGAATCTTAAAAATGTCTTTCTTTTGCATAATATTTTTACATAGTCCTTCAGTTCCTTTTGTTCGTAAATCATGTTATCAATATATTTTGTATCAGAAAAAAAAAACAATGAAAACATTTGTGAGTGTAACAAGTTCACTTTCGTTTTCTTAAGGACAGATTGGGTGATAGTGATTACTTAAAGGTGCCAGTTTACGGTTGTCGTAAAATAAGGTAAGAACAAATGCATGTTAGCTTCGAATTTCAGATCGGTAGACATGATTAGAAATTAGAAATAATAACATCTTGGACGAATCTAAAGATATTGACCTCATATTGAGTGATTCGTATTTAAAATCATACAAAGGGTTTAGAGAAACAATAATCATTTTTTTGTATTCGTTGATGTTATGGAACTCGGTTAACATCTACAACAGTCCCACATAAGCCAATCTGTAAACACGTAACATAGAGAGCGAAAACGACCTAGTCCCATTGTCACCAAATTTACTCAGAACTCAAGCTCAATTAGAGGGGCATTGCCAAAAGAAATCGTTATCTCTACTTATACCAATTGTACTTGATGTGCAATAAAAAATAAAAGTTCAACACAGGCACAATTTTATATTCCTATATATTTTGAGACAATAAGGTCAGGTCAGGTCAGGTCTGGTATTCATATACAAATAGAAAAGTTAAGTTATTCACTTGCAATTGAAAATGTGCCAAACATGGTTGTATCAAGCGATTTTCACAAAATATATAGAACTTTAATGCGTTTCGGCTCGGCTATTGAATATCAATCTAAGTAGAAAAAGGGGGGATTGTGTAGAAACAAAAACTCAGCTAATTAGCTGTCACTTTAAATACACACAAGATAAATTGTGTAACTGGGAATGTATGTATATAGACGGCAATTGTAAATAATGTAAGAAGTACTACTCATATGATGAGACCTCCAGAAATATTAAAAAGTTGTTTGACTACGTATGTCAATGTTTATATACATTCTTCTTCCATTTACTTACCATTAGATGAAAGGGTGCAATATCCTATCACATACACCCTGGACGGTTTTGACATTCCGGAACTACTTTTGTGAATTCAGCAACTATATATATATATATATAATATATATATATATATATATATATATAATATATATATATATATATATATATATATATATATATAATAATAATATTAATTATTATATATATATATGTAATGTTGGTACATGCTTTAACGATTAAGTAAATGGTTGATGATGTTATGTGAACTTTTTTTTTTTGATTTTGATAAATTATTTTAAATCATGAGCATGTTTCATTGATAAGGATATATAATAAAGTATTATTGAATATATATATATATATTTATATATATATATATATATATTAATGTTTACGTCCTCGTTCTTGGAACGTAAGAACGTATATCGGACGTAATAATTTCAATATATATTGTAATATTTACGTCCTTGTTCTCGGTGCAGAGAAGGCCAAGATATCGGACGTAATTATTTCAATATATACATTCAGTAACACACACACACACACACACATACACACACACACACACACACAGATTTGTGCAACATTCAACATTTATGTATTTTACCTTCTTTCATTGACTTTAGGGTTTTTGTTTGCTTATTTATCTAGGGAACTATAATTAGATATTCCGGTATCCGCTGACAGATGAATCATGTGGGTCATCTCATCGCAAAAGAAGATTAACAGTATATCCAAAATAGTTGTGGCATTGAAAGCTGTGGTAAAACCACCCACAAGCAAATTAATTTGACCAAGGGACACAACGCAACTTCTATGATGGAAATAACACAAAAGAACAATTTGTGTGATGAAAGCAAAACGGGAAGACATGTAGATATACAACCGTCGCTTAATTTTAATTTTAAATGTAAAGATTCTCCGGCAGATATTATTGCAGTAAATTCACGTGAAGCATGGATTGCTCCCCTTGAATCGAAAACTGTACAACAGTATACATCGACAGGGGAACAGTTAAGCAATGTTGAAGTTGGTTTCAAAGTTCAATGCTTTGCCGTGTATGACCAAAGGAATTTTATTTTGAGCAATTATGCAGGTAAGGGCATTTACAGGCTTTCAAAAGACGGCGAAATTACAAAACTTGTTAACACGTCTCCGTTAAGTCCAAATGGAATATCTGTACTTAAAGATGATCGGGGGTTTCTTGTGTGTCTTGTAGGGACAACCGGCGGGAAATTGGTTCGCTACACTAAAAATGGAAATTCCCGTTTACAGTCCATCAAGAATGACAAAAGTGGACATCCTATGTATAAATTTCCTCGAAGGGTCGTGGAAAATGGAAATGGGGATATAGTTGCAATTGATATAGGGTGTATGTCCGTTATCACGATTGATAGGAACGGATTGTACCGTTGGACATACCAGGGAACATCGGAAAATAAAAGGAAAGGACAAGTGTTTGATCCATGGGATATCTGTTGCAATTCCGAACAACAATTGTTAATATCCGATACCAAGAATAATTCGATAGAATTATTGGATAAGGATGGTCGCTTCCTGAGAAATATCTTAACAAAGGAACACGGAATAAATCGTCCGTTAGGAATAAGTTTAGATGATGACGGGAAGCTATGGGTTGGACATTCATTTGGCAATGTCCATGTGTTTAGTTTCTTGCATCATTAGTCAAATAGCCATAGACTGGTCTTCAGTATGAGAGGCGGTTAAATTTCCAAATGCATAAGATGTTTCTCCCACCGTCGAAAACAATGCAAATCTGTGCTCAATTATGGTTTACTAAAATGCAGCGTGTACAAATATAAAATGCATTTGTCTGTTCCAAACATGAAAAAAGTTGTGTGTAATAGCTAGTGCTAGATATTATTCTTTTTAGAATGTCTGTGCGTTGTATTCAAGCTCCACGGCGGATTACGAATCGTTAGATGATGATGGAAACGTTGTAGTGATTGAGAAGAAGCTATCCATCCATTTTTCTCTAGCAAACACACACACACACACGCGCACAAACACTTATATAACATACATACACGCCTACTACAGAAGAAAGATGTGTATTTTTGTAGATTGATTTTATTTAAACAGAAATTGATCACCCTTTCATATAGATATGCTAAACATTTACAGGTTATGTATGTGGAATTGGTTTTAAATTGAAATGTTTTAAGACGTGTCTAGGTTTCCAAATATTTGACCTGAATTAATCTCGAGATCTGATATGATTTCCATGCCGCACATTTTTTGACATATATCAAAATAGTAACAGAGCGTGTCAGCCTCTAATGAGGTTAAACTAATTATACTAAGTATAAAGTTATAAACATGTCTAATACGAGTAGTGTTCCAAAAATAATACTGAATGTGTATTGTCGCGCGGAAATCGTGCAATGTAAAATTAAACTGACCTAGTGTCGAAAGAAAGGTCACTTATGCTTAACACATTTCAAGATCTCGCTCACAAGTACACTGACACATGTGCGGTGTACATCAATGTGTAGCATACTCATTAAACTATGCACAAAATGACTGATTGAAATATATAAGACTAATACTTACAATATCATAGCATACATTCAGCTAGGAACCAACTACGGGTTACAGATTAGCTTCAAATATTGAACTAATTGTAAGTAAATCATACAGCGAAAATGACAACCTCGATATTCCTCGTTCTAGTTCTATTAAATAACCAGGTCTCCTTTATGACCCCTTATACTAAGCCTGCGCAATGCAAGATCATTTTATAACCACTGACATTTTGATATGCTGTAGTCACAAATATGTGATGTCCACAGTAATCATATCGCAGTTTTTGCAATCGATATATTGATTGAATTGGTGAATCTAGCGCGAAACCTAGTCACTTTGCACGGGAAAATTATGTTCGGAACTTTTCGGCTTTCAAGCATACATAGTGTTATGTTGGTAAACGCTAGCTTTTTACGTATCCTTTTCGGAATCTTTGGGCATCTTGACATATGTAGTCTCGGACCTTTTCGTATGACAGTATATATTCCCGAACTTCACGATATGTTAGTTTCACAAGACTATGATATTAACAATCAACATTTCGCAAATTTTTAGCCTTAATCCCAATCGCCATTACGCGTAACTCAGCGTAGGAAAATTAAAAGGTTCCAAAATAATATATCTTATATACAAATTAAATATCGAAGATTTGACTTATTTCTGGGTAATATCAAAAGGGAATAGTAATATAATCAAAATGACTTTAAATCGAATTTGTTTAAACATAAGTGTATATAACTACTTGATATTTTAAATGACGTGTTCAAGCGTATTACTCCCCCGAATAAACAACACATTTTGCTTATGTATATAAAAAACTATTCTTAAAAGTATCTATAATGATTATAGGAAATACCGAGTGGAAAACAAATACTGCTTGCACAGTAAAAAATATCACAGTTTATTACGGCAGCGGATTTGTCAAGTTACATGAACCATAATCAATTAATGTTTTTGTACTTTCAGAATTTTCATTTCTTTAAGTGAACTTGGTTTTAGTTTTATTTTCAGTAATCACAAAAATACACGTATACCAATTTTACGGTCTTGTATGAATTGATTAGGTGTGTGTAGTGTAAATAAGACTGTCCACCAGACTTAAGTAAATTTACTTATCATGCCAGAATAGTAGGTTTTTTACCAGAAGTTTTACTCAAGGAGTATTTGCATGATATGTAAATTCCCTTACGTATGTAAAAACAAATTGTCTATGCATAGGTGTATTTGCTCTTTACAAAATTATAACTTGATGACATTAGATCGAAAATTATCGAATAAGTAAAGACACTTGTGCTGTGCAACATTCTAAGTTCGTCACTGGTAAAAAGGATCAGTCCACAAGGTGACAATAGCAATATACTGGCTGAATCAGCGACGTCAACCATCATCTCGGCAATCGATAGATCGAATGCTTCAATTCCTGTGGAAGTGTGATCCCGGATGTCAATTTCAAAATTACTTACATCAGAAAATGTAATATTCCTACATGTGCATAGTGTGTAATTCTCAGCACATGATGGCGCAGTTTGAATCATATGTCTTAGCACGTGATATTGCAGTTTGTACAACATGTACAGCACGTCATACGTTTGTATTCCAAGGCATGGCACGTGGCGGTACATGCACTGCATCGGGATTTGAAATTTCAAAAACAAGTGAACGCTTTCAGAGGGCTTTTATGTTATGCTGTGATAAACGCCTTATGTTCCTAAGTATTATCTTATAGATGCATTTCATTCATGTTTATATAATTGTGTTTGGTGGTTAAAATTGGTTGTTTTCTTGTTAAGTGTACATGAAATTGTATGTACTGTTATCATTATGGGTGACTGGATGTGCATTCTGTCGTCAAAACGATGACAATGTATTTGGATAAAAACTTCCAGAAAAGCCTGAAATGATAAGACATGCAATTTTTAAAAAGTGTAATCCAATATGTATATGCTATTAAACAGTTAACATTAATAAAGCCATTTCTTTTTTTTTTTAATAAGAATCCTATTTTTTTTTTCTGTAATTAATTTCAAACGTCAAACATTAGAAGTAAAAGCGATGTAGATAAATAGAAGTACTTATGAACACCTATGACCTTCGGATGAGAGAGTAAAAAATAATATAAACAATATGGATATTGTTTCTTTAAATTAGACTTCATCAGTTGAGCTCAAATTTGATACGTGTATTTTCCAAAGAGAAGTGGTATCATACAAGGCCAGAAATAGATCTCAAAGTGCATCCGAAATACGTCGAAGAGAATATGAATATCTTAGCTTTACATTTTTTTAAAAAATCTAAATGTTGTTATCAGTGCTAAATATTACTTTAGTATAAGATGGTAACCAGGTACTAGGTTTAGTTATACCCTTGGGGACTCAAAAGGTCCACCAGCAGTGGCAGCGACCTAGTGGTTATAAATAATATAAACATAATACCAAGGCTATAATGCTCAAGACGATATAGTTTCTGTCAATTAGACTTCCTCAGTTGAGCTCCAATTTGATACGTGTATTTTCCAAAGAGAAAGTGGTATCATACAAGGCCAAAAATAGATCTCAAAGTGCATCCGAAATACGTCGAAGAGTAACCTTTGTAAAAAATGAACTGAAGCCACTTGTCACAGTAGGTGTCGGCACGGTAAAGCCAAACGTAGGCCAAAATTTGAATGCGGCATATTGTGACGTATCCATTTGAGTGAAAGATTCTTGAGAGGGACATTTGGGAGACATATTGCAGAAGTGTCTACAAGAGGTAAATGTTATTCTATTTCTTTTCTCTAGTTTATATGTGATTCTTTAATGCACTAATCTTGCATTTAGTGGATATCCTTCATCCTACATTTAATGTATGACTTAAAATTTGAACTCGTCCACGTCAAGAAAGATTCCGGAGATTCTACTCCGCCAGGTTGTATGAACATCTGTATCTAAAATAAAGTGATTGTATTGATCTGGTACTATTTTGCCGATTTAAATATTCAATGTAATGTAATAGCATACGGTATTGCCTTTATTTGGAGAACATTTTAATTTGACAAAAATGTGTTTTGAATTTCATTTAAAAAATGTTATACTAACATAAAGATTTCATGATCGTACCGCCTTATTTTTAATCTACATATTTGTATTTGCAATTAGAAATATCATATGTTAGTGTGGTGTCCAAGACAAAGAACTGGTTCCCGACGTTACTTATGTCATCGCATTCATTTTACTGACAGCATATAGTGGATTCTCGTCTTCACCTTTATTAATAACTCCCCGTAAAGGGGAACAACTCGGCCACAAAAAATCATATACCATTCTTAGCAAGTACACTAAAATTAAGTCCACAATGTTGAGGAAAAATATAAACTACGCAGTAATAGAGAATGTTCACTTTATAAATATAAAACATAAGAAAGTTCCGGACAATCTATGTATGAAAGATTCGGCGATTTGTTGTATCTTAGAAATATGTTAATCGTGAAAAATAAATATAGCTATATGCTGATACACGAAAGAAACGCAACCCCAAATAAGTTTCAATATTTTTTGAAATTGATAAAATATTGTTAGCAGTTTGAATCGAATGGAATATTACGTCTTCCCCGTCAATTCAAGGTTAATTGAACTCGGTCATACTATAGGTTTACCTTGGTAAAGTGGCACATCCTGGTTCAGTCAGAAACAGAAACAAAAAGGTCTCTTTACAAAAATAGATTGTACAGGTAAAACATATTGCTTTGCACGGACTCCATGCATTACTGAATCTCTAATACTTTTGTGACGACAAGTAGCTTTTAATCCCTATTATGATTTGATTTATACTCGTTGTGTTTGTAAATATGTGCCAGGGTAGACCTGTATGTGCTCTCGTGTTAATGCATACCCGATTTTGAAGTGCACGGATACACGCGGTTGCACGCCTTGCATCTCAGATCTGCTTGTCATTCTTTATTTACCTGGTAAGGATATTCGTTTGTCATATTACTTACAGGATACCCTTGCTAAATAACGACGCACACAAGAGGACAGTGCAGTTAATGTTAGATGAAATGTCCATAAAACACAATATCTCATTTGCACCGCCACCTTAGACTGACATCCAACTGACCGACCGAAGGTTACGATGCCTCGTCAGGATAGTTTATTGATGTTTGTACTCTTACGTATCCTGTTTAGAACTGAAAAAATATCTGCACATGAGACAAAAGGCACCAACACTCCCAGAATAAGCCGAGATACCCTGTTGAAGCGTCTTCGCTCATACGGGGTCAAGTCCTGTCGTGTTGAGGTAGGAATGCCCGTGATTCGTCTTCAACGTGTCGTCAGACTCTTATGACTCCAACGAAATCGTTTAAATGTGTTTTCTACGGAAAACAGCGCCGTGCACTCATCTATGACGAATCATGATTCTCGCTTTACCGCTCAGTTGGGCGTCAGCGTGTTTTCCGAACTCATGTCGAATGTTTTGCAGAAAATTGCATTGTGGGTCATTAAAAGTTTGGTTGGGGTAGCAATATGGTGTGGGGTCATATCTCTGGTTTCCACAAAATCCAAAGGCATTTGTAAGCTCAACTGTACATAGACACTATTCTGCAACCTGTAACCGTGTCTTCTTGTACGTCAACTCAACGTAATTTTTTCAACAAGACTCAAGACAATGTTTGATGTCATGTGGCACAGTGTGTGATGGACTCTCGTCGCCATAGAATGCCGAGACTTTATCTTGGCGGCCCCTATATAGTTTCGATCTCTCCCCAAACAGAACATGTGTGGGACATGTTAGATCGACGCATTCGAACACTCCCAAATCTATCAGAGACTCTACAGGAATTCGCCAGGCACTTCTTGAAGAGTGGCAAATCATTCTTATGACACAGATAAACAGTGTATTTAACTATGTCAACACCAGACACAATTCAATTTTTTGTGACCCAGCCTGATGTTGCCATAGAATTTTTCCCGTGTCTACGAAAATCTTATCATCATCCCTGACGACAAAGCATGTAACAACTTCACATTACCTGCAGCAGATACCAATTAAACAAGACATAGGAAAAACTTGGACTTCCTGGTCAACCGACATACACTCGCACGTGCCGTGCATCTTGAAATACGAAAATGCACAAAAATCACTATAAACTATGATTCATCACGAGGTCATCTAGGTGCTCCAGTAAGCCACTATCTATTTTATTAATATCAAAAGCTAAGTTTGTGACGAAGATTCGTTTCTCAGGTATTCCATTTGTATTTGACTGTGGACTCACGGCGGTTGTGACCGGTCGATAGGGGATGCTTACTCCTCTATGGCACCTGATCTCACCTCTTGGTTTTCAGAGGTCCGTGCTTGTCCATTTTTAACAGATTCGTATCTTTATCCTGAACATCCTATAGATTTAAACTTCAATATCCAAGATTTTTTATATATTCATCTTTACAGTGAGAATCTGCAACACATTTAGATTTATAATTTAGCCGAATATGACGTCATGGTTTCTTTCGGAAAATATCTATAAAAAATTCGAAATAAATGAATCAAGTATGATTCACACAAACGGTCGTCCTTAGCATTTGTTTTGGAGTCCTTTTTAAAACTGCAATTTTGGTATGTTCATACGAAATATTTCGGCCGTACGACCGGCCTTCATGAGATGTGTTTAATTGTGATAGCAACCAAGCAAAACCAACATACAATGACGTCACGACTAAACAACACAAGAAGAGAGAGAGAGAGAGAGAGAGAGAGAGAGAGAGAGAGAGAGAGAGAGAGAGAGAGAGAGAGAGAGAGAGGTAGAGAGAGAGAGAGAGAGAGAGGGAGGGGAGAGATCGATATCTCTAGCACAGAGTTCTGCACACTTTACACTAATAAAATTAAACAACTGTACCATGGATAATGTGTCTTTCGGATGAGACAGTAAAAGCTGAAGGTCCCGTGTCACAGTAGGTGTTGGCACGTTAAAGAACCCTACTGCTCAATGGCCGTAAGTGCCGAGCATAGGCCAAACTTTGAAGCCCTTCACCGGCATTTGGTGACGTCTCCATATGAGTGAAATATTCTTGAGTGGGACGTTAAACAACAATAAAACAAACAAACAAACTATGGATAATGTATTCTCATTATGTCCAAAACCAAAAATGTAGACTGTGAACGGGATTCCTAAATACTAGCATTTCGGATAGTTATTTCAAGAGCCAATTATATGTTGCATACAGGGGTATCGTAAATCGCTATCTGAAATTCCTACAGAGAGAGAGAGAGAGAGAGAGAGAGAGAGAGAGAGAGAGAGAGAGAGAGAGAGAGAGAGAGAGAGAGAGAGAGAGAGAGAGAACATACATATGATAACTAGTGACACATTCAGAATTATAATAAGTGTAGGTACGACATGTATGCACCATAAATTTATAATCTGATAAATGTAGTGTCTTCATCGCTCGTCTGTCACACAATCGATTGCAAAGCTTTTCTGAGAGTGATTTATGATACATACTTTATATATATTTGACAATTAAAAAGTGATGAAATCGACAATAAAACACTTAGATAAAAAATTCCTGAAATGAATTTTATATATTCCAATAACCTTTTTAATATTATTTCATAATTGCTGACAGTTTTTGATTATGAATTAAGAGTAGTGCCGTTCCATAAAAAACCTGTCAAAAGTGTTCTTGAAAAATATAATGTATGTATGTTTGATAATCACACTTTCGTGCAATAGAGTGCAAGTGTCAAAATTAAAGGTATATAAATGGTTATAGATTTGCATTTGGAAGACATATTAACAGAGGTTAAGACAAAAGGTGAGTGTTCTTATTCTTTTTCTTCTATCATAATACCTGTTGCTTAATCTTATATCATTTTTTTTTGGGGGGGGGGGGGCAAAAAACAGATAATTCAATTTAATTATTATAAACATAATACCAAAATTATAATGCTTAAGACGATATCGTTTCTGTCAATTAGACTTCATCAGTTGAGCTCCAATTTGAAAACTATGTGTTTTTTCTAAAGATAAAATGGTATCATACAAGGCCAAATACTATTTCTAAAAGTATAGCCGAAATTCGTCTAAGAGTAACCAATGTTAAAAAAATGACTATCTTAGTTTTAGAAAATTTTCGAATTTAAATGATGTTAACAGTGCCAAATATTACTTTAGGTTAAAATGAACAGCTGGTACCGAAATACCAGGTACTAGGTTTATGTATACCCTCGAAACTGATTTATATTGTTCATTTAAAGTACTATTCAGTTAGATTATTTTGAGGGCCTTTTATGATACCATTTTTTGTTTGTTTTGCAACTCATCACATATTTCAAATTTGAGCTCAACTGGGTCCAGCTGTTCATCTACGTGTTACATTTTGATTCTCGGCTAAATATAATAACCAAGGATTATAATTTAACCAAGGGTTAAATCATTTTGCTCAATAATTCGTTAAATTCAACCATTAGTTTAAATATAAAACAATTAGCCATGCTTTGAGGCTCGGTTCCATATTCTAGTTTAGGGTTATCATTTAAAAATTACCAAAAGACTCGAAACGTTATCAAAATTTAAGGTAACGTATTCGTCGGTCACTGCCTTTGAACGAGGGTGACATTTAATCAATTGATGAATTACTTGGTGATGATTGACTAATTGACAGAAAACATCTTCTTGTGTTTGATGTGACCTTTTCGAAAAAAGCATTCTCACCTCGAATCCCGCTAGGGTCGTTTCGAATTATGTGGGAAAGTTTGCCAGTTTACTTGCGGAAGGTCGGTGGTCTTTACCCGGGTAACAGGGGTTTCTCCCCCACCAATAAAAACTGGACGCCATCATATGGCTGAAAGATTGTTGAGTATGGCGTAAAACAAAAAATCAAAATCAAAAATCGAAAAAGCATAACCTGGATATTACGTTCATTGTATATACAATAGCGTATGACAAAATCTTTATGAAAATAATTCATCTGTGTTAAATACATGTATATAAATTTCTTGTAACTGGATATACTGATTTTATATCTATAAATATATATAAATATATATATATATATATATATATATATATATATATATATATATATATATATATATATATATATATATATACATAAAGAGAAAATGTTTAATTAAATATTTTCAGTTTTGAAAATGCTGAACAAGCGATTATCATTAGCTTTGGCGGTCTTGAGTGTTTTAGCAATTGTGAATGCGGGGCCGGACTGGTGTCCAAGAGGTAAGTAATATATACTTTGCAATGTTAATAAAATATCAACCAAATTCTACTTTAGGTTGAACTGACTTTGGTTTGATATATATATATATACGACTTAATATGTCGTGCGCACTACATAAAATCATAGGTGATATCATATTAAGTCGTGTGCACGACATAACAAAAATTACGAAAAAAAGTTGTGCACACGAGAAAACAAATGAGAGAAAAACATACTAAGTCGTGCGCACGACATAATTTTTGAGGAAAAAAATATTAAGTCGTGCGCACGACGATAAAAAAAATATTCACATATTCCTTCCATACTTTCGTAGTATTCTTATTTAAGTTATATTTAGGTCTCGTATAGAACATGTAAGCGAGTGCATTCATATTGAAATTACGGTTCATTGTTTTCTAATTATGTCTTTGAAATGTGGTGGCCAGTTTTCAATGGCGGAGGAGAAACCTTGGTTACAATGTAACCAGGGAATACCAGACAACTGTCTCACAAACTAAGCTTAGGTTCCGGCAGTAAGCTCTAACCTATGATGAGAATTTTTATAAACAGTATACAGTAGTTATAGTAATCAAAAGGAAATGCAATGATGTTCATTATTAGGAAAATCAGTACAAGTGTTTGCACAATTGTAAAGTTATATATATATTTTAATGCTATTATGTAACATTCATATTACAGGCTGCTATCATAACCAATATGACACTGTAAGTATATACTACGTTTTGACTTTGCGACTTTAATAGTTTCCGTTTTGTTTATATTTTCATAATATTTAATAACACTATTGAAATGATATAAAATTGTGTAGATACAGCTTTACTTATTTTATTTTTATTTAACGAAATAGGCGATAAATGTACATCATTGTCGGGAAGTATTATTTACTGCAATGTCATAGAACATATCCATACGTATACATAATATTACAAATTAAATCTTATTAAATAGTCGTCAAATTATATATAAGAATCCATAATCGTAATTTGAAATCTTCCTCACATTGATCTATTTCCATTACGGGTGTAAATGTATACCCTATATGCATAGGGTAGCCCTATTTATAGCTTATTTCATTTATTTTACGTCATAATGTCGTAGGATTCTAAATATGGAAGACTGTTTTCTCATTTCTGATCTCAGGTACGCGGACAGTAGGTACTGATTTCGACAGGTGTTGTCAGATCTGACAAGAATTCGGGTTTTTTTTTTTAGAAATCAATATTTCAGAAATCGTACACCGCCTCTAATGGAACCCCAAGGCACACAAAGCATGGTATTAGTCGATATCAAGTATAATGGTCCTTGATCAATTTAAAATGTCATACGCATTCGCGCCGCAGTAGGTTACGCCCTTTTCATGAACACGCAATTTATAAACACGAAGGGCCCGCAAGTATCGTGGACCACCTATGTAAGGTATATGGGAGGTAACTGAGAAAAGTCACCCATTTAAGTTTCTATCTTGCTCCAAAATACTTTATATTCCAATATATTTTACTTAATTTGATTCCAATCAAAGTTTACAGTCGAAATGTTATGTAGTGTTTTCTAGTAAAGGTATGTCAAGGCACCTCTTTGTTATGGAATTGACTTGGGAAATGTGAAAAGAAAAACTGGCTAAAGTTGGTTTTTTTATATTTTAGATCCGTTGTTTTATGCGTTGTCCGATGAATCCGAGGTTCGAATGTGATTGCATGAGTAAGTATTTATTTTTTTCAGCAAAGAAACAAAAGGTTCAAAACGTTCAATAATCTTAGTCTCCGATTCACAAAGATTTGTGGGCGGAGTAACCTTTTGATTATCATACAGATTATTCTACTCACTTTTCTGTTATGACAAACTGCGCGTGAAAAACGTTTTACTCCTTACTGGATACTTTATTATCTGTGATATGAGGCAGTGTATTTTAATGTTATGCTTTATTACCTAAAATTTAAAAACATACAGGTCAAGAAGGGTTCAGAAGGCTTCATCCCGCCAGATTAATGTCAACGTTCCGCAAATTTTACGGTCGGTTGTTTGCGACTACTCTGCTGAATCAAAAGAAGAAAAAGTTAGCGGTGTCCTTTAATTTGACATTTAGATATATCGACGACGTTTTGTCAATTAATAATGACAATTTTCATACATATGTCAATGCGATATATCCCAGCGAACTAGAAATTAAAGATACAACACATTCAAGCACACACGCTTCATACTTAGACATTTTACTTAATATAAACACAGAGGAGAAATTAGCAACTAAGCTATACGACAAACGCGACGATTGCGGCTTTCCCATCGTAAATTTTCCACATTTAAGTAGTAATATCCTCAGTCACCCGCATATGGAGTTTATGTTTCACAAATGATCCGATATGCCAGGGCGTGTGCAACATATGAAGATTTAATATAAGGAGGTAAACTACTCACTGACAAATTATTGACACAGGGATATCGAAAACCGCGTTTAATGTCAACGTTCCGCAAATTTTACGGTCGGTATAATAGGCTTGTTTGCGACTACTCTGTTTCACTAAGTGAAATGTTGAGTTGCCTTTTCGTTGGCGGTTGTTGAGACGTCTGTACCAATTGTGACGAGGATACACTCCTCACGTGTTTCATTGGACTTGACTGTGGCGGGTGTGACCGATCGACAGGGGATGCTTATTCCTCCATGGCACCTGATCCCACCTCTTGGTTTCCAGAGGTCCGTGTTTGTCCATTTTTACCGGATTTGTATCTATGTCCTGGACATTCTACTGTTTTATACTTTGGAATCTGAAATTTTTTACATTATATTGATTTTAGTATACCTTATTGAAATTATTTATTTTAAATACTCAACATTTTATCGCCTGCCTGTATCAATCTGAAATTTCTATAAGTATTGCAGAAAAATGAATATCGTACAGAAAAAAAATTACGATATAATGTTAATAATAGGAGTGTTATCAAGCAAATGTCTGTTCATATTATGATATATAAGACAAATATCTGAAGTTCGTAAATCCAACAGTTGTTTGGCAATCAGACTTTATGTTTACTTGGTCATTTATTTCGTATTTTCTTTTTCAGTACCACCTTTTGACTATCTTGGCTTAATTGGATTGAGACAAAGAAGCCGTGGATATCGCAAATACAAAGTCTATTAATGAACATGGAATATAAATTTGTGATAATCGATCATTAAAATTACAAAACACTATGTATATTTTGTTTATTTTCATTAGGCCTGTCCAAGTTTCTTTCTCTGTGTAGCATCCGTTGATGGATTGTTTTTTATATCAATACCACACAAAGCATGAACAATCAAAATGAACATTTATTTTTACCAGTTCGAAAATTATCATGTCAGAGGTCAGTTTAAAGTATGTATCAAATATATTGATTTTAATTGTTTAGTTAACACATTAAGAAAATACTTACATGTGTATTAGATTGCACGTGTTCTCCTAATAAAGTTTTGAAATCTATCTATCTATCTATCTATCTATCTATCTATATATATATATATAAGTTTTTTACTTTAAGGTCTCTCTATCTCTCTCTCTTTCTCTCTCTCTCTCTCTCTCTCTCTCTCTCTCTCTCTCTCTGTCTCTCTCTGTAGGAGTTTCAGATAGCGATTTACGATACCCCTGTATGAAACAAATAATTGGCTTTTGAAATAAATATCCGAAATGCTAGTATTTATGTATTTTAGAATACACTATCCATGGTACAGTGGTTTCATCTTATTAGTGTAAAGTGTGCAGAATTCTCTGCTAGAGATAACGATATCATTATCAATTACTTTTTACTTTACACACACACGCATATATATATATTATATATATATATATATATATATATATATATATATTATATATATATATATATATATATATATTGTATCGTCCCCGTTATAACGCCAAACCTACATAGCGCCACTATTTCCTGAAGAACATATTTCCTTGCGTATGTTTACCTCGTTGTAACGCCCAACCCGCGTACCATCATCCGACGTTGATATCCGGTACAAATGGTTATTTATACATATTAAATCCCTTGACCGTATCGCAAGACCATATGAATTAATAGATGTGAGTAAAACTGTTAGTCGACTGTCGCTTGTTTACTGAATTCTCGAACAGCGAAAGTCATAGATTTGTATCCAGTTGTATGAACACAACAACAACAACAACACAGGGATTAGATAGGCCGGAATGTATATATATATATATTCTTAAGATGTAGAAAGTAAAAATCAAGATCTCGAATTAAACATGAATTTTAATTAGTCATGAAATGGCTGTATCTGAAAACGTAATAGAAATTCACATTTAATGACAAAATATACTCTGATATCCACACTGCAATATATACGATGTTCAAAATATGAACAGACGATGACATTATAAACTTCAGTTGTTTATACTGTGACATCATACTCCACATGCAATATCGAGCAGTGTCAATTTTATGTTATAGCAAAATGGAAAAAAAGATCAATTTTGTTTGTTTGTTTATTGTTGTTTAACGTCCCACTCAAGAATATTTCACTCATATGGAGACGTCACCAAATGCCGGTGAAGGGCTTCAAATGTTTGGCCTATGCTCGGCACTTACGGCCATTGAGCAGTGAGGGTTCTTTAACGTGCCGACACCTACTGTGACACGGGACCTCCAGTTTTTACTGTCTAATCCGAATGACAGAAAACCAACCTGTCGCCGGCGGGACTCGAACTCACAACCTCACGATCCAGAGTCGAGGGCGCTACCGACTGAGCCAGGCCGGCTCAAAAGATCAATTTGATTGGTCAGGAATACATTTTTTTTTTAAATCTATTTTCAGTTTGATTGGCGTTATCGTGATATATTAACAAACATATTGGACAATTACAGATGGTCGGACCAAATCTTGCATATATGAAGGAATCTGATCAATGAGGTTAGGTAGTACAAAGTTAAGGAACATATTGTTTTCTTTACCTTTAAACTTTTGCATTAGAAAAAAAATACTCACGTCCGCACAAGCGGAGACTGAAAAAATCAGAACCTCGCATAAAACAGAGTACCTAAAAGGCAAGAAAACTAACAAATTTGTCACGTTCTTAATTAATTTATTGTATGAAATATATTTTAAACTTGTCTCTTCTGGGAAATATCATATGCCATTAGGACCTGATATGATTAAGATCGAATATAGTGAAGTGTATTGGAATATGCTTGGCATAAACAAAAATAAAATCAGTCTCACTACTGAACAGATATATCTAAAACAATAAATTTTGCCTTGAAACAATCAGAGAATCAAATTACAAAATTGTATACATTTACATCTGATTGACAAGTATGGAACTAAAGAAGATACGTTAAGATTCACGTATTAAATACTTACGGGGATCGTTTCAATATGAAAGCAGTCTGTAATATAAATGTGACACAATGTCATTTGGAATATACATCCTTTATACATTTTACAATTGTGCAGATACTCAAACTTATCTGTTCCAAAAATGAAAATAATTATTTCGAATTTACTGAACTTTGTCTAACGTTCCGTTCAATTATTATTGTCACTATATTGTCTATATAATTTGAAAATATCAACATGTGTTTGTATCCCGTTCGATTCTAACCTAAATATGTGAGAACGTTCGACAGTTTATATGCATAAGGCCCTTGGTCTCTCTACGAGAACATTGTAGCTGGGTCCTCCATCATTTAAACTGTCTCAATATGAAGAGCAATTGCCAATCCTGAACGGGATAGGACCAGGTGTTCGGGAGGAATCAACAGCATCTGGTAGAATGTCAGACCTGTCGCAAATGATACACGGAAACCTCTCGGTTCGATAAAAAAGTCAAGTTCGGTGAAAATGTTGTTAGTTGGTTTAGATATGGTTGGCGAAAGGGGGTCATTGTACATGGTCATGATCCAGAATATAAAAACATTCCTGAGATGCCTTCATATTGTTTAACAAGATCCCTGTAATTGTAGAAACTGTAGCTTAAAGGGTCGAAAAATTAAAGGACTTAATGTGTTTATATGTTTAAAATTTGGAGACTTTAACTGTTCCAATAACTCTTTTGATTTATTTAAGATTTACATCTGATTGACTTCGCTTACCTAGGTGGCCCCACAATGAATTGATGTTTTTACTAATTTTTGTGCATTTTTGGAATCCAATGGATGTATGACAATTCAAGCTGCGCGTCACTTGTCTGTATTACAATGAAAGTGAGAAAGGATTTATGGTTATCTAATGTTTCAGAGACGGAAAATCGGTGAGAGTGTATGTAGGGTCTCCAGGATGTCCAAGGTGTTCTTTTAATAAAAGTTTTATTCTGAAGTAGTATCTCCTGCAGATAAATGTGAAATTGTAAAATACTTTGTCGGCAGGGACGGTGATAACATTTTGTGGACACGGGAATGTTCTCTGACAACATCAGGGTCACAAAAAGTTGAATTGTGTCTGGTGTTCACATTAATTACACGGTTTATTTGTGCCATACGATTGCTTTTCCACTTCTACAGTGCCTGACAAAGGGCCTGTAGAGTCTCTGGTGGATTTGGACCCGTTACAATGTGCCGATCTCACATATCCCACACATTGGGGAGAAATCGGGTTTATATAGGGGTCACCATAACGTATCGGCATTGTATGGCGACGATATCCCATTATAAATTGTGCTACATGACATCAAACATTGTCTTGTTGAAAAATCACGATGTGCTGACGTACAAACGGCGCGACTACAGGTTGCAGAATCGTGTCAATGTATTGTTGAGGTGATATATTCCCTTCAATGAGGATCAAGTGGGTTTTGAGACCACTACAGATTCCGCTCCACACCATATTGCTACCGCTACCAAAAACCTTCCATGATGCACCATGCAGTTTTCGGTATAACTTTTACCATGACGCCGAAAAACACGCTGACGCTCATCTGAGCGGTGAAGCGTGGATCAGGGCTCGTCAGAGAAGAGTACAAGGCGCCATATTTCCGTAGAAAACGGATTTGAACGGTTTCATTGGCGCCACTGGAGTCTGACGTCACGTCAAAGACGATTAAGGAGCATATCTAACTCAAAGCTATAGAGCATCAACACAGTATCTCGGCTAATTCTTGGATTGTTGGTGCCTAATTTCCATAGTTCTGCGTAGTTCAAGGTTCACCGAGTTTGTATATTGTATCCTGGACATCCTTTGATTAATACTTCGTTATCTCTGATTTGTATATTTATCCGTGGAAAAAAAATTGAAATTTTATTTGTAAGGCACATTACTATAATTGTTTATTAGAAAAACTTGGGTTTAATACGAATTCTGGATATCCTACATACACACGTAGCTCACTTTCAAAGGACGAGATCCTTCAAAATCACGTGTCCTTATTACGCTCATTTGATATACCTACAACGGATACCGATTTTGAGCTACCACATTTATACTGGATACCTAAACTTCATAAAACCCCATATAAGCAAAGATACATAGCAGGATTCAGCAAATGTTCTACCAAACCTTTATCTTTACTCCTTACCAAGATATTGACAGCCGTTAAGGAGAAACTTCAACAATACTGTACAGTTGCTTATTCCAGAGGAGGATGTGGATACTTAAAAATTCTAAACAGCTTTTAGAAAATTTGAAGGCACACAATTTTTGTATCAAAACTTATGACTTCTCTACTCTTTACACAACTATTCCACATAAAAAATTAAACGAAAGACTTTTTAGCATCATAGACAACTGCTTTTTCACTAAAGGTGGTACCCGAAAATTTCAATATCTAGTGATTGGCTATCAGGATATTTATTTCGTCAAACACCACTCTGATTTTACACATAAATACACTGAAGTTGATATAAAAACATGATGGAATTTCTAATAGACAATATATTTGTAATGTTCGGAGACGTGGTCTTTCAACAAACTGTTGGCATTCCTATTAGAACCAATTGTGCCCCTTTATTGGCCGACCTGTTCTTTTATTCATACCAAGCAAACTGCATTCAGAAACTGATGAATCAAAAGAAGAAAAATTTAGCGGTGTCCTTTATTTTGACATTTAGATATATCGACGACGTTTTGTCAATTAATAATGACAATTTTCATACATATTCAATGCGATATATCCCAGCGAACTAGAAATTAAAGATACACCACATTCAAGCACACACGCTTCATACTTAGACATTTTACTTAATATAAACACAGACGAGAAATTAGCAACTAAGCTATACGACAAACGCGACGATTTCGGCTTTCCCATCGTAAATTTTCCACATTTAAGTAGTAATATCCCTCAGTCACCCGCATATGGAGTTTATATTGACAAATGATCCGATATGCCAGGGCGTGTACAACATATGAAGATTTCATATACAGAGGTAAACTACTTACTGACAAATTATTGACACAGGGATATCGAAAACCGCGTTTAATGTCAACGTTTCGCAAATTTTACGGTCGGTATAATAGTCTTGTTTGCGATTATTCAGTTTCACTAAGTGAAATGTTGAGTTGCCTTTTCTTTGGCGGTTGTTGAAACGTCTGTAGCACTTGTGACGAGGATACACTCCTCGTGTATTTCATTGGACTTGACTGTGGACTCACGTTGGGTGTGGCCGGTCGACAGGGGATGCTTACTCCTCCGTGGCACCTGATCCCACCTCTTGGTTTCCAGAGGTCCGTGTTTGTCCATTTTACCGGTTTTGTATCTATGTCCTGGACATTCTATCGATTTATACTTATGTATCTGAGATTTTTTATATTATTAATACAAATCAGCATATATGCATTTCATTGTATATACAGATGACTCTTGATACCTCAAGGTCCATGGGGCCACTGAAATACTTTGAGGTTTTGAGAGTTCCGGAAATCGAAACTTCTACGTATTATACACACCAAGCACCTGTGTTTGACTGGGGAATGTCAAATAGCGACTCAGTGGTTCAGGTTGTATGTTGCATTTTCAAACCATAAACAATTCTGACCTTGTGCAAATAAAGAAAAAAATTCATTTTTTTCAATTATTCATTTTATTTGAGAAACAGACCTAAGAAAAACAATGCGAGTATGAGAGTACATCCATCACTTGATCTGCCATGTAAATTGTTAGTTAGGTACAGTCATATCAACTACATGCATCTTCAGTGATGTCGCCACAGGAACATTTAGGGGTTAACTCTGAATAGACCTGCATTAAACCGCTGCAGGAGTAATCTAGTCATAAGAATATTACCTTTACGTGCCCCAACAAGATCATGTTTCGGGTTCGTATAATCATGGTATGTTTTAAGGCATTTAAGGCATTTTTAAATCTGTTCGAAGTAGGTTGTGATTTCTAAAGACGGATAGAAGAAGGGAAATAGGATGCATAGGAACTCTGGAGACGAAGTTGATATTGGCGATAATCCTGGTATTTCTTAATGCTGTAAAACGTGTTGCCCATTTCTATTCAATGTATATAATGAATAAAATATGTTTAATCTATGAAACGTTTTCAAGGCTGGCACATCTGTATTATAAAAAAAAATTATAATATATTATGCTTACAATGTATACATCACTGAGAAATGTCAAACTGGTTTTTTTTTTTTTTTTTCGCTTTTATGTTCAAATTTTAGATTTTCAGAATTAAATACAATTACAATTTTTCGATTTATTTTGAAAATATGATAATTTATATATTTTTAGTTAAATAGCACTGAAAAATCTAAACCAGATCATTATTTTTAAAGGCATGCATGTACAGGCTGTCATTTTGATGAGAAAAAATATCGCAAGATTAGACCAAAACTAAAAAAGCTAAAAGTTATATCGCGGTAGCAAATTTTCAACATATTATGAATATATTGCCTAGAATGAACGAAATATGCCGACAATTGAGATTTCTGTCATCCACGTGAGAATACAAATGTTTACTCGCCAATTGTTCACATTAGATTTCTTTTCACAAATACGACAGAATAACAAGTTTTTTTCCCACTTGGGATTAAAAAAACCATTTTATTTATATAAATCTTCGAATATTTTACACTGTTTAATACAAGCAGAAGAATCCATTTTGACACTTTGTGTGCATTTAACCTTTTGTATAAAATATTTGAAATGAAATAGAATTCCTGTCCTTATCAAATAATTCGGATAAATCTATTTGTTTGCCTTTTACTTAATACTTTTTATTACTATATATTTCAACATTACAAGAGAGAATGAAAATGGTGTTCACATTTTGAAGACATTTAAATCGATTAGGTTACCTGGAAAACTGTTTTTATAACATTTAATAGTGTTTATACAAGATTCCGGGAATGCCAACAAACTTTTCCACACTTCTTGTCGGCACATCAAAAGATGTTGGCATAGCCGGAATGAACCGAATGAAATACATAGGAATTTATGCATCGGGACTTCGAATTGACTTCGAGATTTCAAGAACTTCGAGGTATTGACGTTCGAGAAATCAAGAGTAAATTTACTTAATTTATGAAGGGAAAAATCGGGACCTGTACAAAACTTCGAGGTTCCAACGTCCGAGGTATCAAGAGTCACTTGTATATATATGTATATATATATAAACCACGCTTATTACAGCATTGTTCAGGTTTTGTTGTTGTGTTTAATGAGATATAGATCACACATTTTGATTAAATCAAATGTCAAATTGAAAGCATTACAAGGAGAAATTCAAGAAAGGCTGGCATTGTTTAGACAAATTATTTGACAAAAATATTACTAGTTTTCTTTTACAAATATCAAATAATTTCCTGTTTCAATTTAATCATTTGCATATGCATAACAAGAAGTTAATTCATGTTTGATATTATGGATGCAAATTCATCTTTAATAAATCATTTGCCATTTAAATGTTTTACTGAATTAATGTTTGTATTTTGCCATTAAACAATAAAACCTACATAAAGGTTGCTTTCTGTAAAATAGAATGTTTGTTTTATTTTCGAATTTTCCTATCTAAGTTCAAATGTCGAGGTTGAAATTAATCAGATTTGTATAAAGAAAATTACACAAGATATTCCAGTTCAGAAGACAATTTACAGAGGTAGAGAACGAAGGTAAGTGTAATGATAATTTGTTTTGTTTGTTTGTCGTACACCACATACAACACTCGTTCAGACCATTCTAATTCATTTTGATTCAATGTTAGAACTTGATACTTCATCTTCCATTTTTGTGGACATCCTATATTTCTTTAACTTATCAAGTAAATATACCCAGCGATTCAACAATGTATATGAATACATACCGACATAGAGTCATTTTCATTTCATCTGATCTAATTTTCTAAATTTTAATGCATAGTTATATCGCATGACTATGTCTGAATTATGAATATATTGTCATTTGGAAATGAAATGATTGAATATTTTTTTTCTTTCGTATAACTTGCTAAACTTATAATGCACATACCTTTAATAATTGTTTTTCACCCCTTTGAGGAATATAAGGTATAAGTGTAGTGCCGTGGACACTGTTGAAATATCTGCTGGGTAGCTACTGGGTAGCATCACGGGTATTTCAGGGAAAAGACAACATAGCGTCCATATCCCTCAGTCACCCGCATATGGAGTTTATATTTCACAAATGATCCGATATGCCAGGGCGTGCACAACATATGAAAATTTCATATACAGAGGTAAACTACTCACTGACAAATTATTGACACAGGGATATCGAAAACCGCGTTTAATGTCAACGTTCCGCAAATTTTACGGTCGGTATAATAGTCTTGTTTGCGACTACTCTGTTTCACTAAGTGAAATGTTGAGTTGCCTTTTCGTTGGCGGTTGTTGAGACGTCTGTACCAATTGTGACGAGGATACACTCCTCACTTGTTTCATTGGACTTGACTGTGGACTCACGGCGGGTGTGACCGGTCGACAGGGGATGCTTACTCCTCCATGGCACCTGATCCCACCTCTTGGTTTCCAGAGGTCCGTGTTTGTCCATTTTTACCGGATTTGTATTGCTATGAACCTGTTAATGCAATTTATTTTGAATTCAATTTCCAGAAAAAAATACCAAATACATTATCCTTCCAATGTATATGAAATGTGTAGTGTTGAGTTATTTAACAATGCTGGTTCTGTTGCCAGGTTGGTGCTGAACAATTTCATAGAGATCGATTAAACTTCGACCTGAGCGTGGTCTAGGTTTTGTTTAAAGATACGCAAGTACTAATATTTAGAAGTGATATTCATGATTTGAGGTGCGAGAAATGAAAATATAATTTAATATAATAGACATATCAGCCAATACTTTGTAACAGTATTTTGATATATACATGTCCTTGCCGGCAACTTTGATATAGTAATTCTAAAATGAATGCGTAGACTGTACAGCTACGATATTGAAAGTAATACTTTATTTACATTCGGCAATGTCGTGCGTGTCATTTGGAAAATCTGTTTAAGTATTTGAATCACTGCGAAAAATATTTATTCTCAAAATATTTAACATTTATGTTTCATGCTGCTGTCATCTAGGCGATCTCCCCGTATGTCACTTTAAAAACAAATGTGTCTTGTTTACTATAAATCATCTATCATTCTAAGTTAAACATAAAATAAACGGGTCGTTTGACGTTGAAATGAATTTCAAGTAATTGCTTTCATGTTTTATTATTGGGTTTCTTTAAAGAATCCAGTAAATATCACTGAGGACTATAATAATTGTAAATGTATGGTGGCTGATTTGTGCCATGTCGGCTTTTTTTGTTATTTCGGGGCGAAAAGACGACAGAACGAAAAGACGACAAATTAATATTTTGTCGTCTTTTCGGGGCAAAAAGACGACGAAACAAAAAGACGACAACATTGCGGCGAAAAGACGACAAAATAACCCGCAAATTAGCGACTTACTTATGTCGTCTTTTCGCCCCGGAAATTTGCGATTTTATTGTCGTCTTTTCGCTCCGCAAACGTGCGACCTTAAAATGTTGTCTTGTCGTCTTTTCGCCTCACACATTTGCGAACCTAAACTGTCGTCTTTTCGCGCCGCCTATATAGAAAAAAACCCATACCGGACAGAACGGATATTTCAGAAAGAAACCATGAATGTTATTAAGATATTTGTGTCAGAAATGATAAAAGATATATTTGAATTGAATATATACGTAAATTATAGTTATCTAGTTGTACCAGAAAGACGTATAGCAAAAAGAATACTGCCAAAGGATGGTGTCTTTTTTATTTTCCGTAATAATTGAGTTATAAAGTGACCTACCCCTGGGTGGTGTTATTTCTATGTAAGTCAGTATTGTCTGTAATAATTAAGTTATTAAGTGACCTACCCCAGGTTGATGTCCTTTATTCTATAAGTCGGCATCAGTCAGTAATAACTGACCTGTAAAGTGACCTACCCCAGGGTGGTGTCCTTTTTTATTTTAGTCAGTCCTGTCCGTAATAATTAAGCTATAAAGTGGTTAACCAAAGGGTGGTGTTCTTTTGGCTATGAGTCAGTCTAGTTCGTGATAATTAAGCTATAAAGTGACTTACCCCAGGGTGGTGTCCTTTTAGCTCACCTGAACCGAAAGTTCACCGAACCGAACTCGAGGTCCTCTACCAAGGTCCAATCAGCCCAGGAGTATATCCAGAGTGGGGTCAAATAGGCCCCAGGGGGTACCACTTTTTAAAAATCTTCTCCTCCAGAATCACTGCATGGATTGAATGAGTGATCTACATAGATGTATAATTCAAGTTTGTTAATTTCGTATAAATCGGAAAATAATTTTTTAACTCGTTTCTGAAATCTTTGTAATTTTCATACATTTGTGTATGATTTCTTTGATTTCCCCCCTTTTATTCATTAGATGAATTCATTTTATGTGTGTTTACCTGTAGTTTGGTGGATTAATGTTTACCTGAAAGAATTTTGTTGAAGTTTATGTTTTTGATTTTTTTATGAATTTTTTAAGGTGCCAAAAATAAAGGGGTGGGGCTTAGTTTTAAAACCTCTGAAGGGATTTTGATGAAATTATATAGGATGCAAGTACTCAATGTCCTCTACCAAGTTTGTTTATTTCGGCCCGATCATTTCAGGGGTGGATCCAGGATGGAACAAAAGAGGCCCAAGGGGGTACCCCTGTTTAAAAAATCTTCTTCTCCAGAACCGCTGCATGGATCGAAAAACTAATTATATCTGAGTGATCTTTATAGATCAAAAGTTTGTTCATTTGATATAAATCGGAAAATGAATTTTTGACGCGTTTTCGACGTCTTTTTGTATTTTTCATTCATTTTTGCATGCTTTCTTTGATTTCTTTTTCACCTTTTATACATTATGATGCATTTATTGTATGCCTTTTACCTGTGTTTTGCTAGATAAATGCTTTTCTGAAAGAAATTTGCTGAAAATTCATATTTTGATTTTTATGAATTTTTTAAGACTGCTAAAATGAAGGGGGAGGGGTAATTCTTCACTCTATCGGCGTCTTCTTCAAAACCGCTGAAAGGATTTTGATGAAACTTCGTTGGAAGCAAATACTCAAGGTCCACTCTCAAGTTTGTTCATTTTCGCCAGATGGACCTTGGGTTGGATCCAGGGTGGGGCAAATAAGGCATCAAGGGGTACCCCTCTTTGAAAATCTTCTCCAGAACTGCTGATTGAAAAACTAATTGCATCTGAGTGATTTACATGGATGCATGATCCAATTTCCTGTTTTTGGAATAAATTGAAAACTCTTCTTTTCCGGCTTTGTCATTTTCAATCATTTTTAAGTCAAGGTACCAACACAGTTCAGGTGAGCGATGTGACCCATAGGCCTCTTGTTTGTATAAGTCGGTGTATTCCGTAATAATTATGCTATATGGTAACCTACCCCAGGGTAGTGTCCTTTTTTTATAAGTCGGCTCTGTGCGAAATAATTAAGCTATATAGTAACCTATCGCAGGGTAGTGTCCAGGGCCCGAAGTCACCAAATTTACTCAATACTCAAGCTCAACTTTTATTTCATTATTTTGACTATAAAATTGTTTACAAAATTTTTGGATTTTAGTGATTAGGAAACGTATTATGATTTTTAATTATTTACATATAAATTTTTGCGTCACACTTACGATTTTCCTGTAAAAAACGAATAAATACCGTACTCAACGTATTTATTCGTTTTTTACAGGAAAATCGTAAGTGTGACGCAAAAATTTATATGTAAATAATTAAAAATCATAATACGTTTCCTAATCACTAAAATCCAAAAATTTTGTAAACAATTTTATAGTCAAAATAATGAAATAAAAGTTGAGCTTGAGTATTGAGTAAATTTGGTGACTTCGGGCCCTGGACACTACCCTGCGATAGGTTACTATATAGCTTAATTATTTCGCACAGAGCCGACTTATAAAAAAAGGACACTACCCTGGGGTAGGCCTCTATTTTATCGTCTTTTCGTTTTGTCGTCTTTTCGCACCTAAAAAACAACAGAATGTTAATTTGTCGTCTTTTCGTTGTGTCGTCCTTTCTCCTCGAACTAACGAAAAGTCGGAATGGCACAAATCAGCCACCATATAAATGTTATATCCTGCAACAAAGAGTCGTATATCAGTTACCGAATACACCACAGTTATATTTGGCTGGTTACGGATACCAAACACGCGATTTTGTTCTAACCTTGTCTGGTGATGTTGAACTCGTAGTTTAAAGTTGGATTGACGTCACAAGTCTTAATACTTGTTACAGAAGTCAGTTTCAGTGGTCTGGACAAGCTCGGTGAAAAAAAAACAAGATCGGTGAAAAGGTCAAGCTCGATTAAAAGGTCATCTTTCATTTCCAGATTATCCCGGCGAAATAAGGTCGTTGTCTAGAATATTATCTATCATTCTGGAAAAGAAGCTTCCTTTTATGTTACAAGATTATTCACAAATGTGAAAATAGCCTACCTATTTGATGTATTTTGGCAACATGCCAAGTTTAAGAAAAAACAACAAGACATCAACGATCACTAACTTATTCTTTTAAGGTGAAAGAGAGGTTAATGCAATTGGTCGGGATTGAGTTCCTCCGGTATATCTCTCGTCAGATCTTTATCTATTTTGATTATTTTTTAATTTCTAAATTTAGCTACATTCCCTAGATGCGACAAAGTACTATATGATTTGGCTAATTATTGTATAAACATGTGTCTGTCGACGGTGTTGAAATAAGTTGACAACCACAAATAGAGATAGATAGATAGATAGATAGGTAGATAGAACTAGAAAGATAGATAGCTATGGAGTCAACCGTTAAATGGTAACTACAGTGAAATTTGTATCTAAATCACACTTTGGGACACAACAAAACCAGTCTTAATAGGGAGGTGGTCTTTACATAGAAGTTGATTTAAATACAAATGGTACTATAGGGACAGCAAAAAATGACCAGATAGTCTTTAAACACAGGTGGTCGCTAAAGCAGGTTTTACTGTATATTAGAATATATATATATATATATATATATATATATATATATATATATATATTTATATATATATATATATATATATATATATATATATATATATACGCACACGCACGCACGCACATTATATCAGAATGACTTTTTCTTTCTTGTCAATGTAGGTGCCAAAACACATTCAGGTAAGAAACTTTTAGATAAAAAGAAATATTGTTATTTTTGTTTAATTTGCTGCTTTGTTTCCCTAATGCATGGTGTCCCCATTAAAACTGAAATTATATCATAATTAAATATATACAATATTTTAATTAAAAATAGGTAGACGACAATTGTAGTTTTAATCATGAAAACTTTGTGAAAAAAAAACATACTTATTGAAATGCTGTAAATAACAGGTAATTTTACTTTCGATAAATCGTTACTGTTTTTATTGTTATTTATGATTCATTATTTTTTTCCATTTCTGTCTATCACCTGTCAGTATTACGCAATCAGTTTCCTGTACCATTTATCGATCAAAATTATTCTGTCCTAAAATCATAACAGGACCGTTTACATGGAGTTTTAGAGATACAGATTATATGCATGCATGCGAGTTTGGTTATTTTAGTGGCATTTTTCAAATTTATTTCGTTTTACCTGTTTTTCATATTAAATATAAAAAAATTCAGATATCAAAGTATAAATCTATAGGATTTCCAGGATATAGGTACAAATCTGGCAAATGTTATTGAAGCTCCGCAACAGTGAATGGAAAAAAACGATCACAGGTAAAAAAAAAACTGGAACAGGTATTCGCCTTGTAGATGATGTCACAGCTGTCAATGCTAGACTTATCAAACAAAAACATTGATAGTACTTGGTATTTTAATGGATCGGAATACGGCAAATGTGGTGAGAAGAAGTTAACATTTGATATACAAAGGCTCGGAGTCACCAAATTTACTCAATACTCAAGCTCAACTTTTATTTCATTATTTTGACTATAAAATTGTTTACAATACTTTTGGGTTTTAGTAATTAGGAAACATATAATGATTTTTAATCATTTACATATAAATTTTTGCGTCACACTTATGATTTTTCTGTAAAAAACGAATAAATAAGAGGAGTACGGTACTCCAGATTTTTTAATATTTCTGAAGTTTTCTTCAAATGGGCAATGATTCTTATCAAAATTTACAGTTGTATGCCATCAATATACAAACATGTCCCGTTACAGAATGAAGTTTGCACGTTTTTACCTTAAAATCGTGAAAAGTTAGTTGAGCTCCAGTAATGAGTAAATTTGGTGTTTCGGGCCTTTAAATTTGGTGACTTCGGGCCTTTAAATTTGGTGACTTCGGGCCTAGATGACGTAAACGCCAAAATAAGGCGAATACCGAGACCTTCATCTACGGGTCACCAATCCGAAATACGGATGTTGAATAGTCCGTAACTGAATCCTGAATTTTTCGCCCCAGTTTTATTTTCGTAAACCTATGGTGAGGGCGAATGTATTCATCAACAGTTTTACATGTTCAATTAATTCCTTTTGGGGATTCTGTCGTGTTGCCCCCGGAGGAATAAATGTCTTTAGTGTTAATGTCCCGGTCATTCACTCTTTGTTTCAAATATGAAATAAACTATTGAGTGGCTGACTGTTTCCTTGGTGTTAAAACTTAAATAGAATTTGTATAAGTCATGAATTAAATGCAATATTATGTTTTTATGCTATCCTCATTAATTCATATGGCCTGAATTCTGATAGCCCAGATTTTTTTTGAAAAAAAAATGAAGAAATAGTTTACGAATTTGATAACTTTTATATTGTAGTATGTGGAAAATTTAACAGTGCATTAACTTATTCTTTTGATATTTTTAATTACACAAATATTAACAATCCTAATGTATGTTTATACATTTGATGAATAATATGGATCTTACCGATCAATTTAAAACACTCAATTAAGATAAAAAATCTGTACACCTGACATAAAAAATCCCCGAAAACACGCAAGACTGGACTATTTTCTTACATCTCTAAATTTATGCAACGTTTTAAAGGTATATATATATATATATATATAATGATTCCAAATTTTAAGATATTTTTTTCCGAATGTAGTTAAGGGGAGGTTACTCTTACATATGCGTCATATAGAAAAAACATTTGAAACCTAAATGAGTTAAGTTTTACGAATGGAATGAATGATTTGGAATCCGAATTAGGAAATAGCTCAATTGATTATACAGAACTTGATGAAAAAATATATATATATTAGGATGGAACGATTGCAGGGTCACAGGATAAGGTCTAAAGCAAAATGAATAAGGGAAGGAGAAAGGCCTTCACGGTACTTCTGTAAATTAGTTTGTTCGTTCGTTTATTGTTGTTTAACGTCCCACCCAAGAATATTTCACTCATATGGAGACGTCACCAAATGCCGGTGAAGGGCTTCAAATTTTGGCCTATGCTCGGTACTTACGGCCATTGAGCAGTGAGGGTTCTTTAACGTGCCGACACCTACTGTGACACGTGACCTCCAGTTTTTACTGTCTTATCCGAAAGACAGGAAACCAACCTGTCGCCGGCGGGACTCGAACTCACGATCTCACGATCCAGAGTCGAGCGCGCTACCGACTGAGCCAGGCCGGCTCCTGTAAATTAGAATCACATAATTATACAAATACAACTCTACATAAATTAGAAACAGAAAATAAGGGTTGGGTTAGGAATCAAAATGGTATTTTTATAAAATGTAAGAAGTTTTACGAAAATCTATATGCAGATAATGAAAATTATATTGATAATTTGTAATTAGATGAAAACCGGTATTGATTTTTCAGTTAATCTTGATGCCAAAAATAAAATATCTGATTAATCAATGGGGTAGGAGAATTATCACCCGATTGGTAAAATAACTGTTGTTAAAACTCTAATAATTCCAAAATAGATTATTTATTTATCTCATTACCAAATCCCAATTCAGAATTTATCAACTTATCGAATAAAGAGCCCTTTGAGTTTATATGAGGTTCAAGTTGTTATAGAGTAAAGAAAGACTTACTTACCCAAGGATATGTAATGGAGGGATTAAAAATGATAAATTTAGAAAACTTCATAACTTCTTTAAAATGTACATGGGTTAGAAGGGTATTAGACGGTTGGCAGTCATGGTTAGACATCTTTATAGCATCATATGGTAATGATATATTTGCAAAACTGTATAGCCATGGAGATGAGTTTATATCTCAGCTAATAAGTTCTAGTAAAAATATTTTTTGGACTGACACTTTGAGTGTTTGGCAAAAAGTTAAAAATATTATAAAGATAATACCAAAGTTATAATGCTCAAGACGATCATTTCTGTCAATTAGACATCATCAGTTGAGCTCCACATTTAAACAGATTTTCTGAACAGGAAGTGGTATCTGACAAGGCCAAATAATAAATCTAAACGTATAGCCAAAATCCGTATAAGAGTAACCATTGTAAAAAGATGGCTATATTAGCTTTAGAAGAATTTAGAATTTAGAATGGTGCTATCAGTGCGAAATATTACTTTGGTATAAGATTATCAGCTGGTACCGGAATACCAGGTGCTAGGTTTATTTATTCCCTTTGGGACTCAAATCTTAAGTTATGACGGAATAATTCAATAATACGGTTAATTTTAAATCAATTTTTTACATTATGCCGGAGTGGCTTAACTCACAAATAAGATTTAACAACAAATCAGTTTATATTGAACAGTGGTACTCTAAAGGTATTAGAATCCTTGGTGATTTTTTTAAAGATGGGAAGTTCCTATCTAAGCAACAATTTGGAATTAAGTTTGGTCTTTTAGATATTTTTTATTATTATTTAATGGTCTCAGAGTGCTATTACTAAACTGCTTAGAACTAAAACATTTTCTTAGAGGAAGAAAAATTTTTTGGTTTGCCTCCTATTCCCTTTTTTATCAAATACATATCAGAAATAAAAGACTAAATAGGATAATATATAAAACAATCACTACAAATTCAACAACACCCACAGCCATTACTAAGTGGAATTACAACACCATTTATAACGTTAATACTGAGGTGGTATTTGATATCTGCTTTGATATAACCCAAGACACAGCTATACAATGGCTACAGTACAGAATTATATACAGGATCCTTCCTACCAGAAGTTATCTTAGAAAAAATCCAAGTAACAAATTATGATTTATGCGACCATGATGTTGAGCCTATTGAACATGTATTTTTTGACTGCGACCTTATTTCAGCTATGTGTCTTTGGCATCTGTATTAACAAGAAAGACAACTCTTTAAAAAATATGTCTGAAGCTAGATATTGTGTAATGGAATATCTCTCTCTCTCTCTCTCTCTCTCTCTCTCTCTCTCTCTCTCTCTGTATTTGTGTCCATGAGTCGATCTTGAAAAACAGTACTGTGGTTTTTTTGTAAAGAAACAGATTTAAAATATATTTTCGGGTAAGATTATGATTCGTGGTATGTACGGATCATGTTGTTACCTTTTGATTTACCGGGATATTTAACCGTTCCACCCCTGAAAAACAAGATGGTATACTCTTTTCTATTGTTACGACCAGTCTATTATGGCCTGTAGGGTTGAAAAGGTTAAGGTCAAACTTGATATATAGCTTTCCCTATGCCCATACCTGTACTTCTGGTAGTTTAATTTCAAACTGATGAAATTTGTGTTTTATAGAGAAACAGATACTAGAGTTTTATCTGAAACAACACTTAGAAGAGTTTGGCAGAAGTGTTTACCTCGTATTCAATTCATGACCCATAGAACAGATGTACGCCACAAAAATGAACAGTATAGAGAAGAAATCCAAAAGGCATTTTTAGACCTAAACTAGAATTAATTTTGTTTGCCCTTCCTAGTCTGAGCCAGAAAAATTAGCTTCACCAAAGAAATTATATCAGAAGATTAAAAGTTAGATGCCTCCCAACAATTTTCAGATCATGTATTAAGTGCTCAAGGAGAACGGGATGTCATACTACTTCACTTCAGCTTGAAGGCCACCCATTACCATCAGACCCAGGACCTCCAGCATCCCAAGATCCCCACCATGCTCACTACACCTTTGACTATGCGCAAAGTGTATTACAACCAAGCCACTGTAGACAGGAATGTGTACTCTACTACAGGTGAATTATTTTACATTTTTACAAGTTATTGAAAGTTGGTTTGAGACTCTCTCTCTGTCTGTCTCTCTCTGTCTGTCTGTCTGTCTATCTCTGTCTGTCTGCCTGTCTCTGTCTGTCTGTCTGTCTGTCTGTCTCTCTCTCTCTCTCTCTCTCTCTCTCTCTCTCTCTCTCTCTCTCTCTCTCTCTGTTTGTGTGGTTCAAATAACTTATGGAAAACTACGTACAGAACAAGCCATGAAAAGGTCCTTTAAAGTCTATAACAGGAACTGAAAGCCCTTAACTTTCATCTATGGGGCGTACATGAGTAGTAAACCCATGAGCCATAAAAGAAAACAGATTAATCTCAATTAATCTAAGCTTATAGATAGATTCACATACATTAATTCAAGTTCTATTGTATGTATCCAAAGTGAAAAAAAAAAATGAATATTGTATATTTGAATCAGCCACACATTTGTAAATACATGTACATGTATATTGCATTACAAACAATTGACTATTTGAAAATTTGGTTTAAAATAATACTTTAAAATTAAATATTTTTAATTTATGTATGATATAATTGTCAACACATTGTTATTATATGTACCAATATATTTAGATTTTAGTTCTAAGTCCCATATTTCTGGGGAAAAAATACTTTTTGTAAATATTTTACAAATTCAGATCACTTTACAAAGCTAATCTATTTGGCATATGTAATGATTACAGATCAATACAAGCAAAATATGTGTTTGGGGAAGAGCAGTGCATGGGAGTAGATTAACTCCATAGATATTCAGCCAACTCAGTAGTATCAATACTGCATCATTACTTTGGTACACATGGTGAGAAGACCTGATTCCTAAATGCTAATTATTGTGATGACCATAATAAAAATCAGGTAACATTACAATAATAAGCCTGTACATTTGATTTTAATAGGATTGTAATGTTTAGTTTTATCTGAAACATGATATACTTTTATTACATAAGAGGCTAAATTACTAATTTACTGATTAACTGATTACAGCTAGAATCAGTATAGAAATTATGCTATACCTACATTAAAACCTGACCTAGGGAATAACTGTATACAAAGACATGCTTATAAAGATAATTAACTGCTATTTATATTTTCCTCTGTATAGTGACCATCTGTTTGTAACGACCACCTGCTCTCAAAGATTACTTTCCGGTGGTCTCAATTATACCATATCTGTAGAATTCCACTGAGAATATAAAAAAACAAAATGTTTATAAAGATTTATTTTATCCATTTGCCTTGGTGGTATTATAGACAGGTTTTACTGTATAACATTTCTATATATGAGTATTATACTACAAATGCGTGTTGCCGTCGATAGAAGATTTGCGATAATCAGTAATAAATCACATCTCTCTTAGTACCGGTAAGTGTACATGTGTTGATCGAAACAATATTTTCACTTTTCATTTTAGATCATAACAAGTTGCATAGAAGTTTGGCAATGGGCTACACGAGGAGATCTACCGTATCATGCAAGATGTCTGGTTGATGTAATGTTTGGGATTGCAAAACGGAGAATTCGTACAAGTGATATAGATAGTTTGAATGTCATAAAAGAGTGCATACAGTTATCATCATATCGCAACAAAGTTCAGGTATACTCAGATATGTCAGAAAAATCCTGGGGGAACTGGAGTTCCAGGAGTGCAACAATATCAACATTTTCATTTTTCATCCTCTACTCCAGGAATGTCACGATTATGAGATTATGAAACATATTTAAAATGACCCCCAGATTATGCAACACCTTCTCCTTGCTAAAGTATTCCTTAAATTATAAATCCAGAAACATAAATCAACAATGTTATTGATTATAAGGTGTGTTGTTATTTTATGTTAATTGTTTATGAGTTTGACTTTACTTTTATTTACTTATCTCCTAGTACAGCAATGACAATTGAATGTTTATTCAACTTACGTTGCATTGGCAGGCAAAGTTAAAGTGAAAAATAATCACATGATGGAGAAGTTGTGGAAGTGCAACTCCTTAAGAAAGGAAAGGAAATTTCACACACTGACCCTACAGTATTGCAACCTGCTGGTATTTCTGACAAAAAGCATGGTATTTGTGTCGGAATATCCCGTCTATTTGTTAAAAAACAACAAAATGATTTGCTTTGCCCCTTGCCACAGGTTGAGGAGGTTTCTTCTATTGACGATCAAACAGAAGATTAGGCATGAGGTTCAAATTGTGTGCTGCAAATGGAGTGTCTGACATTACACTCACTTCAATAGATCATATAAATGTTTCTTGTTTTTACAGCTTGTAATGTCATATAGAGTTTGCCACAACCAATGCCTGAACTTGCTTGATATGTCATATGTTTATACCTAATCATGCAAAGTGTTATTAATGAAATTAATATGTTACTAGATCTACATGTACATGTAGTACAAATATAGTTTATGATTTAAAAAAGAGAAACTTTAAATCTAAATTTATAAATATGTTGACTTTTTTTCACTACAAGCATCACTGTAACATGCGATTACAACTTATGTTTTTCAATATGTTAAATTTTTAGTGTATAGAATTAAGTAGAATCTACTATACTGACTTTATTTTCTTCATAGTTTTTATTTATGAACAACTTACGATCTTTTTTGATTTTCAGCTTGGCATTCAGTATACACAATTTTCACATCTATTAAAATATTTTATATCATTTTCATCACATTAGTTTATATGGCGATGAATTAGAAATTTACTGTTCAATTGCTGAAATTGAGTGTTTGTTGTTTTATTTAATTTTCATAAAGAAAATGTTGGTAACTTTCTTCTTATATATATTGAGGCACCAATATCAAATAGTTCTTTCAATTTCAATAAATCCTCCATGGCACCTGATCCCACCTCTTGGTTTCCAGAGGTCCGTGTTTGTCCATTTTTACCGGATTTGTATCTATGTCCTGGACATTCTATTGATTTATACTTTGGTATCTGAATTTTTTATATATAACTGTCAACTGCAGAACATAAGATGAAATAGACATGGTTGGTAATACAACATGGCGTTATCATGACGTTACCATATCACTGTGTTTTCATGACGTTATTTTATTACTTGGATGATACTCCCCATTTTTAAGCACCAGTTATGCAAAGAATATATACCGGAAGTACATTAAAGATGATACTTTTGGAATCATAATATGTTCTAGTTTCTGGAAACATAAAAAACATATTTTCCCCCAAAATTGTCCTAAGAACCCTTTTCTCAGCCGCTGGACCAAATATAATACAACATTTACAAAACCTTCAGTCAACAGTTATACAGCTTGTTTGTTTGTTTGTTTATTGATGTTTAAGGTCCCACTCAAGACTATTTCACTCAAATGGAGACGTCAACAAATGCCGGTGAAGGGCTTCAAATTTTCGCCTATGTTCGACACTTACGGCCATTGAGTAGTGGGGGTTCTTTAACGTGCCGACACCTACTGTGACACGGGACCTCGGTTTTTATTGTCTCATCCGAAGGACAGGAAACCAACCAGCCGCCGGCTGGACTCGAACTCACGGTCACGAGTTGAGCGCGCTACCGACTGAGCCAGGCCGGCTCAACAGTTATACAGTCACGTGTACTAAGTATTATGTAGATAAATGTGCAGAATTATAATGGGAAAACAATTGCGTAACATTCACTTCAATAGATCATATAAATGTTTCTTGTTTTAACAGCTTGTAATGTCATATACAGTTTGCCACGTGACCATTTCTGGACATTTGTTCAAGAACTGTTACCATAAAGGCATAAATGTGCAGAATCATAATGGGAAAACCAAATGCGTTAAATGACAACATGCACATATTACAGTTAGAAAAAAAAGTTTTCAAAATTGCAACTTAAGAAAAATAAACTCCACGATATCTAAGCTGCTTATCTCCAGATATATGTTTATTGGCTGACTGTAAATATTTCCCATGCATATACAATTTTTTTTATATAATTACATCCAAAAACTGTATTATAAACTTATAACTGAAAAGGATCTAGGGAATGTCGTTCAGACGAGAGATGTACCTGAGGATCTCACTCCCGACTTGTTGCATTCACCTCTAGTTCGCTTTTTTCTTGTCCATTCAATTTCAGTCAATTAAGGAAGATGATAATTAATGTACCATCTACCAAAACATACTAGCACATATGTTAAAGACGATTTGAATGGTAAACAATTCAGTGTTATTAGCTTTTGTACGAAAAAAAAATAGTATATTGAGAGACGTTTTGCATAGGGCCAAAATAAAATATATGTTCGTTTACGGTAACGGAAGCCCAAAAATTAGGGTAGTTAGGTCGAATTTTCATTTTATTTTTATCTTTATAATTTATTCATATCCATTTATGGATACAGTAAATTTCAGCCGAGATTCTGCTTCATGGTAACCGTTGATAAAAACGTCAAATAAATTTTATTTCCCTTAGGAAATGCACGAATCAGTTTTTTACCTGAATCATGACAACAATATGCCAGGTCGATGGCCTACATCTTTGCGCTATTTGTCATTATCAATGGCGCTGTGAATGAAACGCTTCGCAAAGATTACTTCTGAATCAAACTTTCAGAAGCGCTACACCAGACAGATGTTTAACACTATAGCCAAAGAGCATTACAAACGCTTTGATGGATCTCGAGACTAACTTTCAAAACGGAAACGGGATCGTACAAAATCGGATTTTCCGAAAACATGGGAAAATGATTTAGGGTCTGCCGCAAAAATGTATGGTCGTTCGGGTAACCGTAAACAAACATATATTTTATGTTGGCCTTACGAATTCGATTGAAGATGTTATAATCATTTGACAGTTGTCCTCTCTGCTGGAAATATATTGTCTAAATGCCATGTTGATAGTTTCTATAAAGATTAACTGTCGTCTATACTTAATATATCCGAATCTGCGACGGATTTTAGGCTTAAATTCTTACAAATACACCAACAATCGTCGGTAAAATTTGGTAAGTTTTAATTATTGAAAATTACATGGTATTAATATATATATTTATATATTGTACAAATATTCAAATTTGGCATGCAGCCATTGAACCTTTTAAAAATGGGCATTTTCACTGTAATCTCTTGTGAATGTTTAATTCATAGTAAAGTTGCATGGTATAATTACTGATGTACTGTAAATAAAATTCATTTTTGTCAGTTCATAATACAATGTTTTATGTAATATTAAACTTATTCTTACTCCACTGATTATTATTATTTTCAGACTTTTTTTTTATTATAAGGTGGCTAGATTTTGTGACAAAATAGCGGTGGGTGTGTATTCTTTGCTCCTCATTATTTTTGTTGGAGGTGCGGTGACATGTTCTTTTTCCTTCACAGTGGTAAGAAATGTTTTGATTGCTAGCTGTCAAAATTAAGAAAATCACCTGTGTTGGTTTATTCTAGATTGCAGTCATTTCAATTAGAAATGAAGGTATGAACCCTCAGCGTCAGAAATGAAGTGAATGAACACAATATTGAATGATGCGTAATAATTTATTGATCTTGATTATCATAAATGCTTCTTTTTAGTCCATTCCACTTTGTTTCTGTATCTTCCGCATCTTAATCTTCCTATCCCAAATAGGGTCCGTCAAAGCGTAAATACTTTTCTGAAAAACAGTCAATTTCACTACATTTATTGATAATGCAAACATTTATTTCCTCTCTGCTGGATTTATACATGCTTCCTGATAAATTAGAATCTCAAACGTAAATTATTTTACGTTACTTATCTTACTCATAGTAGATCGTTAATATATATAACCATATACCTTCTATACGTCATTTATTCACAATTTAAAAAAAAAAAAAAAAAAATAATAATAATAATAATAATAATGATAATAATAATAATTATTATTATTATTATTATTATATTCTTCATTTCCTCTTTGCAGAGATTTTATTTTCATATATATATATATATATATATATATATATATATATATATATATATATATATATATATATATATAGTAGAAAAATTATTATTCAGAACAACACATTCCTTTGATCATAGTAAATTTAATTATTCTTCTGTTAGCGCTTTCAGCCATAGCGGCTCTTCAGACAGAGTAAAACGTTGTCAAGTGACAACGATTATTTATTATGACGTTATCGTCATAGTAACGTTCAATGGTAGCTATTGCAGTTGGAAAATGTTAAAGTCATATCCTGTTTAATTTCGGATTAAAACTTTTGATAAAACAGTCTTCTTTGGCTTTTCTTAAATTTTCGTCCTCTGACCAAATTTGCACATATCTCGAAATGTTCACTACACGGGGAGTTCCTCGTTGAAGTGTCCCTTATCTGCTGCCTATGAACCCTTACTCGGTCGAACAGTTTGGTTCCGGTTTGTCCTATATAGTTTTCTTTACACACATTCAAAATTAATGCTAATATGAACTGCAAAACATCTAACTTAATATAATGTGCAACATGCCCCGAGTGTAAATGGCTGCCACTGAACGTTACTATGACGATAAGGTCATAATTAATAATCGTTGTCACTTGACAACGTTTTACCCTGTCTGAAGAGCCGCTATGGCTGAAAGCGCTAACAGAAGAATAATTATATTTACTATGATCAAAGGAATGTGTTGTTCTGAATAATAATTTTTCTACTATTTCTACTGTACCAAGGACTTTTTATTTCTAATATATATATATATATATATATATATATATATATATATATATATATATATATATATATATATATATATATATATATATATATATATATATATATATATATACAACTAATACTTATAATCAATATATGAAATGCGTTAACTGATCTCAACTGATTATTTTCACGAAAATAAAAGTTGATTGAAAACGTTTAGCTGATTTCATTCATCTTTCATTGCTGAAATATATGTTAGCACTTATTCTTAATAATTGACAAGGTATATTGGGAAACCGATTTCGATCCCCCCAATTCGGAAACTTATAGTCAATATCAGTCCCACTTTACATAATAATAATTAGCTCGCCATCACTGGTATGGTAAAGTTCTATATTTAATCAGATCCGTTCAAAAATATCTCTTACATGATTGATTAAATCGCAATGCAGTGCGAAGTGATAGATGGTACCTTGAAATATTCTATGACAGTTCAGACAATAGTTCATACTTCCCTGTGTAACGCACGTCTGTAGTTTACATATATATAATACATACTTGACATCACGTGTAAATTCCGGTATTTTAACAATATGTATTGTTTTCTATATGTGCTGTGTACCGTTTTGTAATCTTGTAATGTCTGAGTCTGCCTATATTCTATACTGTAGCATGTGCTCTTCTATCTCACTCACGGCTTTCTGCAGAATGCATTTCCATTTTTAGGAGGGAAATCACAGCTATTGAGGTAGCCTTCCAAGTAAAGATATAGATTATATTTCTTCAGAATATTATATAGGTCCGGTATAAAGTTGTGGTAGTTTTTGCTTTGAAGTATTGAGGAAAATTTAAATATTCTGTTTCGAAAAATATATTTTGTCAAATAGTTCACAGGTAGGCCAGTAAGTTGTTGTAAAAAGTACGTTTTTCTCTTATCAGTCGCTACCGAAATTCTGAGTGTTGCAGCTAGCGTTTCGAACTTGTCCGATCTTGTTGTTTTTTAAACATTTGATATAGTTTTTATTGATCGATGTTGAAATACTTCCAATTGTTTGACATCCGTTTGTCTTAAATTTCTGACCCATATAAAACCGAGTGAGTAATGACCTTTTCATAAAAATATATTTGAGTAAGCGGAGCTGGCCTGGCTCAGTCGGTAGCGCGCTCGAATCTTGATCGTGAGGTCGGTAGTTCGAGGCAAGCCGGCGGCAGGTTGGTTTCCTGTCCTTTGAACCGAGGTCCCGTATCATAGTAGGTGTCGGCATGTTAAAGAACCCTCACTGCTCAATTGCCGTAAGTGCCGAGCAATGGCCAAAATTTGAAGCCCATCATCGGCATTTGGTGACGTCTCCATATGAATGAAAGATTCTTGAGTGGGACGTTAAACAACAATGAAAAAACAAAGAAACAAAATAAATAAGCGGGTTTGTAGACTTCCTTTCCCTTTCTCCTTTGGTGATAGCATATAGTTTCTTGGTACCTTTTATATAATTCTTGTCAATGGAGTAAGTTTTTTTTCTAGTGATTTGCTACTGTAATACCAAGATGGATATTAGATTCAGTAATTGGTATCGAAACATCGATGTTAAACCAAGACATTTTGTTTTCTTTCCTATGTTTGCAGTTGAGTAATAAAATGTATTTATTGTGTATTCGAGTGGATCTCTGAACTGGAACTGAACAACTATGTTGTGAGTTATGAATTTTATAATTTGTAAAATATTACTTAGATTAAGTTTTTATTTTGTTATTGTTAATAAAAATTATAAATTTACTTTACTGTGTTCTTGATCTTTGCTGGCATACTTCAGGGTAATTCTGACCCATATCACTGGAAGGGCCATTGTCGCCAGATAGTGCTGGATTGCCTATTTTTATGGTAAGTATTCTTGCTCCAATATTGGATTTCTGTAGTTCAATCAGAAGATCGTTAATACACGAGGTACAATAAAGTAGAGAGGGTACTGCCTTTTCTTAGTCCTCTGCGTAGAGCAAACCAACGTGATTTCTGTGAGTCGATCATTACAAATTCCAGTATATGCTTCTATAATGACCTTTAATAACTTCTTATATATGCCGAATACTGAATAGCCAGTATATTTTGTCATATATACATCCATGAAGATTAAATAATGATGTCAAGGAACTTAATTGTTTTGAAACCCATGCTGCTGATCATTAGGGACTTCAGTGTTCCAATTCAAGTATTTGGACATAAGGATATGAATTATTTCTTCTTATATCTGCTTAAGTGTATATTTTTATGGAATCAGTGTTGTGTCTAATATTTACAAAAATCTCAGATACCAAAGTATAAATCTATAGGATGTCCAGGACTTAGGTACGAATCTGGTTAAAAATGGACAAAGACGGACCTCTTGAAATCAAGAGGTGAGATCATGTGCCATGGAGGAGTAATCATCCCCTGTCGATCGGTCACACCTGCCGTGAGTCCACAGTCAAATCCAAATAAAATACGTGAGGAACGAATCCTCGTCACAAATGGTACAGACGTCTCAACATCCGCCATCGAATAGGCAATTCTACATTTCACTTAGAGAAACAGAGTAGTCGCAAACAAGCCTATTATACCGACCATACAATTTGCGGAACGTTGACATCAAAGGCGGTTTTCGATATCCTTGTGTCAATAATTTGTCAGTAGTTAGCCTCTGTATATGAACACATCTGGCGTATCGGATCAGTTCTGAAATGTAAACTACATATAACAAAATAAGTATCAGGATAACCAATATCTAGGAATTTAGATTTCCGCGTAACACATTTAGTGAAACACAGATGTAGGTGATTATAATCTAATACATAAAATTGTTGTATGAAGAGAACAAAGTTGTATTTTCTTAACCATATTCTGTACAAAATCGATTAAAGTTAATGATTGATTTTGTGGTTAAACATGTCAAATGATGTTTGTATCCATTTTTGTCATATTGCTTTGTTGAAAGTCACCACATCATGATAAAACATCCATCAATATTTGCACATAATACATCAATCTACTTCCCTTTATCAACACATATTTGCAGAAAATGGATAGAACTTTTTACGTAATTACGTTAATGTTTTAGAAGAGTTTGATTAATCTGTTGACAGATATGTCAGATCTTATTAATAAAGACAAACCGAAAACATATCCAAATGACCACGCCCTGTATACTGTGTTTGGAAGTTAAAGTCATACTAATCTTTCCACTCGTGTCCAGAAAGTGGGTAATCATTTTTTTATTCAAATGTCATCGCGAACATGTAGAGGGATACTTTCATGTCATCAAACTGTGACGTTATTTTTACCTTTCCTCTTTTGACATACATATGATTTTGAAAACTATGTTTATTTTTGTTTTACCGCAATGTTTGCAACTGAAAAGATACATATTTTCTTTCTTCAATAATTTGTTTATTTAAATTGTTTTTAATTAAATGGCCTCAAACCGTTGTAGTGCTGTAGAGCTCCCGTTACAAGATGTCTGGACTTCCGCATGTAAAGTGGTAAACACTTCTCATACAATTCAACTTAGGTTCCAGCGGGGCTCTAGAACTCACGATATTTTAACATTGTTAGTTAACATAGACATAATGGTCAAAATAGAAAGTTATGATAGCGCATCACTACATTAGACAATGTCATGTTTATTATTCTGAAAATCAATTAGTTGCAAAAAAGTTTTATAACTATACGGTCGGTATAAAAACCTTGCTTGCGATTACTGTGTTTCACAAAATGAAATGTTATGGTACCTGTCAGTAACAGTTATTGATTTGTCTGTACCAACTGTGACAAATATTTATTCCTCACTTGTTTCATTTGGATTTGACTGTGGACTCACGGTTAGTGTAATCGGTAAGCATGAGATGCTTACTGTTCTATGACACCTGGTCCCACTATGGATTTTCAGAACTCCGTGTCTGGCCAATGTTATCCAGATTTGGATATATATCCTGGAAATCCTGAATATTTTTACTTTGGTATCCTTAGATTGTAGAGCCGGCCTGGCTCAGTCGGTAGCGCGCTCGACTCTGGATCGTGAGGTCGTGAGTTCGAGTCCCGCCGGCGACAGGTTGGTTTCCTGTCTTTCGGATGAGACAATAAAAACTGGAGGTCCCGTGTCGCAGTAGTAGTCGGTACGTTAAAGAACCCTCACTGCTCAATGGCCGTAAGTGCCGAGCATAGGCCAAAATTTGAAGCCCTTCACCGGCATTTGGTGACGTCTCCATATGAGTGAAATATTCTTGAGTGGGACGTTAAACAACAATAAACAAACAAATAAACCTTAGATTGTATACTTAATGATATTATATTACATTTACATTACAGACTGTTTCCATTTAGGACAATTCCCCGTAAGTATTGACTACCTTTTTTAATAAGTGACATTTCGAATGTTTTTACCTGATGTTGAAAATCATTTGCTTACATTTATACATAAACCCACGACCTGGTAATATTTCTCTCGGATAATACTATTTGAACTGTAAACTTCTCAAAAGCTATGATATTAATCACATTGCAATGGTTACTCAAAGATTGATAAGGCATTGCATTGAGGTTTATCATTTGGACTTTTATGATAATACTTTTTTTCGGAAATATACATCTATATTTAATTCAACTGCTACTTATAAGGTCTGATTGACAGAAAGGACGGTAATGATAATTTCTATAAACTAGGTAAATAATAATATTTATAATGTCATCACCAGTATATTATAATGTATACTAATACTAATAGTATATATTATTTACAGTATTAAAGGTGCTGTACATATATTTTTATATTTCATCAACGGAATTTAAAGTTGCTGAAAATGTTGCAATATTGAGATTACATTCCAACTCTCTCTTTACATACTTTCTTTTAATTCTTATTTGGAGGTGAAAATGTAAGGCACCATTACCTAATAGAGACATTCTATGCAGTATTGTGCTATTTAAATAGCAAATATTTTAGGAAATGGCAAACATGTTGATTTTATTTCACTTTTTAGATATGTTTTATGTCGTGTCCCGACTCTTCCGATCTTTGCCTCTGTAGAGGTAAGTATTTTATGCAATATGTTGAAGTCAAACGAAAGAAAATCCGAACTTTCTACTACCGTATCTTGTTTTTTTCAAGATTCGCTTGTTATACCCTACGTTATATCGACTTTCTGGATTAATCTAATAGTTCTGAAATGACAGAAGTTAAAAAAGTAATAAAAATAAAACTAAATTAATTAAAAAAGATAATTAAGCGTCTAACCAATATCAACTTCTTTTCCATATTGATACAAGAGATACTATTTTTATTTTGTGTCGTTTACTTATATATGAATGTCTTACAGAAATAATGATGTGTGTAGTATCATATGTTCATATAATGAAACATGAAAATATCAGTGAATATATATTGTGTCATACATGTTAATTTATTTCACGGGCAAGAAACTATTTTTTCAGATATGTCCTACCAACATGAAAGCGGGATTGTAGGTGGATCTGGAGGCCGGACCAGGGGCAGGGGATATGGTGGCCACTACTATGGAGGAAAATGATGCATAACGTTTGTGATAATGAATGAATAATTGAAGTTATAAAATAATATGCACTATTCGAGATTTTGTTTATTTTCTTACCTACTATTTCTTACGTTTATATATCTTTAAATCATTAAATCGACTAATGACACGGACTAAAGTGACGTCAAATTTCCAATAAGTCTGTACATGCCGGAGGACTAAAATATTAAAATAACACACAAATACACACCCGCACACAAACACGCACCGCTTAACACAATCGGAATACGTAAGAAATGCTACATGCTACAAGGTTATAAAAACCGAAATAGAAAATTGAATAAATATAAAACCAAAACTAATCTACCAACGGGTTAGAAAATTGTACGCATTTTACGTCTGTATGGAACATATGGAATTCAGGGTAAAATGTAAGATAAATAGAATACAGGATGTAAAGTCCATTATACATTATAAACTTTTTATCATTTGTCTAAATTACAAATTATAACATATAACAAGATACAACAATGACAACATACTCTCTAATTCGATTATTACAATACAATACAATACTATAATTTGTATAGTGTTATATAAATATAAAATCTCTATAGCGCTTCAGGGACATGTAAAATATAAATATTTGAAATGTACATTTTAAAAGAATGAAAATCGTTTTTACAGTTCACAAATCTTTAAAGTATTCAAATAGGTTCCTGCTACAGTTGATAATTTGCATGAAAGTAAAAATCCATTATATTACACAATAAAAAGATGCCTTTTGATGTTTGTTTTGAAACTTTCTAGTTCTGGTCGATAAAAAATTCAGAATCCTTTCACCATGTTCAGTTTCATGATTCTCGATGACACCGGACGAGCAGTCGATGAAATGTACCGGAAACAGATGACACTCGGAATTATTTTATCTTTTCATTGATCGCAATATAGCTGAATGAAGTTCCGAACAGGGATGCATTACGAGAATAATTAATGGACGAGAGAGTGACAGTATCACGTATACAAATGTATATTACAGACATGATAAATTTAGTTAATATTGCAGATCAGTTATAAACATATGTTGTCTTACTTTCAAAATTAAACATAAGGGAAATACTTACCTTTCAGAATGCCGAAACCAAGATAAACTGGATAATGTTTATGGCATTGATTACAGCATAAAATAATATACAACTATTGCACTATTTTTGGTTTTATATGAGAAACTATGGTGTGCAAATACAATATCGACCGTGGCTAAAACCAATGCAGTATTCGTTTTATTACATTTTAATTTAACAAATCATCTACCATTGACGGACATGTGACAAGTTCTATAAGTTTTTCCCTTCTGCCTGTCTTTCTGTCCATTCAACAAAATATCATTCGATTCATCCTTCAATCCATATATCCACCAATCCGTTCGTCCGTCCATTCATCCATCCATCTATCCGTCCGTCCGTCCATCCATCCATCCATCCATCCATCCATCCATCCATCTATCTATCTATCTATCTATCTATCTATATATCTATCTATCTATCTATCTATCTATCTATCTATTTATCTATCCATCCATCTATCTATCTGTCTGTCTGTCTATATGTATATCCACTGTGAATCAGCTATGCAATAAACAATTGTACAAGATTTTTATAACAAATAATAATTTCAACCATTGATAATGATATCGAAAATGTGTATAAAACACGGCCACACAATGACATATATGTATTCCCAATCCTCAGTCTAAGAGTGCATCCCTCAACCCAATCTCAAGCAGTTGTCTCTTGTATGAATTTGAAATGATTGCAGATATTACAAAAAATAACAACAGGCCCTAGAGGGCCTCAATCGCTCACCTGAGAACCATCTACAAATGCGGAAAGAAGACCAAGAAAAAGATGTACAATGCATGTAGGCTGATTTGGCCAAGAAACATAAATATCGCTGTTTTAAGAAATTCATAACAAATTCTAGAAATAAAATTTGGCAATTTTTTTTTGCACAAAAACATTCCTTCATCTATATACAATTAAAACACTTTCATGCATCATTGTGAATGCAAGGGGAGATAATTGAGGAATCATGCAAAATTAAATGAAAATGACAGTCTGAAAAGACCTTTAAAATGCGTCAATAGATCATATTCTATGAAAAATACAAGATTGAATCATAAATCCATGTAGATCACAATTCATTTAGCGGTTCTGGAGAAGAAGGTTTTTAAAGAGGGGTACCTTAGGAACCTAGTTTGCCCCACCTCGGATCCACTCCTCGCCGATCTGGCTGAAAACTATAAACTTGATAAAGAATCTTGAGCCCTTCCTTCCTGTCAAGTTTCATCAAATTTCCTTTAATGGTTTTGAAACAAAAGCTGATAGTGTGAAAAATGAATCACCCTTTTTTTGCAATCAAAATTTACGGACGGACGCCGGTCAGTGATTTTGAAATTAAAGTTGAGAATGTGAAAAATGCACCACCCCCTTTCATTTATTATTAATATTATTATTTTTTGCAGTCTTAAAAATTCATAACAAATTCTAGAAATTAAATTTCACAAAAATGTTTGCACAAAATCATTTCTTCACATAATTACAAGTAAAACACATTAAATGAATGCATCAAAGAGATTGCAAGGGTAGATAATTGAGGAAACGATGCGAAAACGTATTAAAATGACAAAATCTGAAAAAACCTCAAAAACAAAAAATAAAAGGCCTCAAAATTAACATTTCTATTTTTATGCAAAGAAATACAAACTTGAATCATCATCCATGTAGATCACTAAGAAACAATCCTTTTTACAATTCATGCATTCTGGAGGAGAAGATTTTTAAAGAGGGGTACATTTTGGGACCTATTCTGCCCTGCCCTGGATCCACCCCATGGCCATATATATATATATATAATATATATATATATATATATATATATATATATATATATATATATATATATATATATATATATATATATATATATATATATATATATATATATATATATATATATAAACAGCTTTGAATGAAATTCATGAAAAGTTACACACACACATACACACACACACACACACACACATACACACACACACATATATATATATATATATATATATATATATATATATATATATATATATATATATATATATATATATATATATATATATATATATTCCGCTTCCGTACCATTAGCCGCTCTTCAACTTTTCAATTTGTACAGGGAATTATATATATTCATTTTGAGACCAAAGTAATACACTAAACTGATATATATTTTTCAGTTTCCAAGGTACACGGCAACAGATAATCAAATAGAAGAATACCATTAAGGTAATGCCATTTTTCAACGTTTAAAAAGCGTCCGAAATCGGACTTCATTTCTTTTTCTTGTTTTTTTTATATTTATTTTCCAAACAATAACTGAAAAACTTAAAACATTTACAGAACAAGAGTTATCCCGCTTCACTTACATTTCACTGCTTGTGACGTCAAACAATTTCGTTTACCATTGTTGATGTATTTAGGCACCTCCGTGGTTAGCGCACCGCACTTTAAATTGCGATGTTTTTTACTTCTTGTTAGAGCAGGTTCGAGTCCCGCTGGAACCTAAGCTGATTTTTTTGAGAAAGTTTCCTTACGGGAGGTCGGTGGTCTCTTTCTGGGTACAGTGTAAGCGGGTTCTCTCCACAATTAAAAACTAGCCGCCTCCATATAACTGAACAATTGTTGAGTGTGGCATAAAGTTACTTTCAAAATTCAAATTTCGATGTATATTATACAGAACCATTCATTCACTGTCTTGATTCATTTGTTTCTGATACAGGTATCGCTGACACACTATCGTGCTTTGTTAAACAGTTACAATGTATCCCCTACGTATAATGCAGACACGTCGACTACGAACGACTCTGTTTTGATATATCATTATTTGGAGATTGTACTAGACTTTAAAGATAACGAGTCAATTGCTCTCATTACCAATGTATCGCTATATATAAAAGCTCAAAATTCAATAACGTCTAAAACAGTTTTAAGACAGATTTGTTAGTTGAGCAAGTCTGTTAGATATTTATCAGATTATTCAGTCAACACATCAACAGTTTTCTTTGAAAAAAAGTAGAATAAATCATCATACGACAGCGAATGTCCACCACACGTGCTACTGCTTCAGGCTGACCTGTTTGAAGTGATTTTACGAATGCATTGTCGTTTAACGAGTAGGATGTTCCAGAGGATGGAATTTATTTTAAAAAAATCAAAGTAAAATATGGTGGTTCTGTTCATGCCAAGAGGTTTAATTTATTTCTCATTTAGTTTATACAGTGAACCCGCTTTACAACGATATTCATTATAACGGAATATTCGGTACCCGACAAGAATTGCTCGGGAACAAACATACATGTACATAAAATGTACTCATTACAACGGAATATCCGGGATACGACTCCGCCATTAAATTCCGGGAACAAATGTTCAATGTAAATAAATTGTTTACTACGGCATAACACCAGGTATCTGGAAGAAGTCACCGTTTCTGTTGGCATGCCGCACCCGTCGCAATTGTCCCATGGAAACCTTTCTAGTTCGATGAACGGGTCAAATTCGGTAAAAACATCAAGTTTGGTGATGAGGTCAAGTTCGTTGAAAAGCATGATTGGTGAAACGGAGTCACTGTCTGTGGCCTTGACAAAATAAGGCTCTTCATGACCTAATGCCAAATTCTTATATCTGTGATGTCCATTTTTGTATAATAGATGTTAATCTGTTATTGAGTTTTTGATGAGGGATTGTTGTGTAAAGGGTCGAAAAATCAAAAGACTTGATGCTTGTAATATGTTTGAAATTTAGAGATTTTAAATGTTCCAACAATTCCTTAGGATTCTTTAGAATCCACATCTGATTGACTACGCTTCTTGAGTAGGCCGTTTTACAGTACTTCTGAAGACCTTGTTTAATTTGTGTTAGAAATTTGTTAAGTAAAATAGATAAAGGTTTGGTGGAACACTTAGATGACCCCGCAATGAAGCGGTGTTTATAGGGATTTTGTGCATCTTCGGAATCCAATCCAAGACTTGATGCTTGTAATATGTTTGAAATTTGGAGATTTTAAATGTTCCAACAATTCCTTTGAATTCTTTAGGATCAAAAGTTTCAATTACTTTATGGTATTTTCCCAATTGGACGCAGCCTGTAATTGTGACATCACGAGTCTTTCGGATCTGACTTGTACACTTAAAGACATGAAATAAATCATATTTATAAATATAAATATAAACATATTTATATTTTTTCCGTAAATATTTCGAAAAAAAAATCGCTCCGTTAGAACAGTAATAATGTGATAATATAAAAAAATCATTAGTTATAACATATAAATCCATTGTTTGCTGAACCTTCCTATGTTTGGTGATATCCATAGAACTAAAAATAGATCGTGGCAGGGTGTAAAACAACAACAAAGCAACCAAGCATATACGTTTGGGTACGAATTTCAAAACATAATTATAATGAAAATTATTAGAACATTTGAAGTTTTGGAAAAAAATAAAAATAAAACATTATTATGCGTCAAGATGTGAGCCAGAATGAAAATTAATTAATCTTAGATTTTTTAATTCTAAGAAGGCTTTGATGAATATATACATGTACTTTAGTACTAATTTAGTTATTTGTTTTTATCCGTTGCACAAAGTTTTGAGCTTTGGATTTATGAGGTAATCTTGTTCATTTGGCTATATCGAATTCAAACGTGATCTTAGCAAATTAAACATAGATGTCAATGGACTCAATTATCCGATAGGCTTACTTTATACATACATTTTTAATGTTAGATGAACCAAAGTTTAAAAATGAACCATTATATGATATCGTAAACAAGATATTTCTGACAAAGGAATCGCCGATGTCCTGGCATTTCCGTAAATTAGTCACAGGGGAGCCCTATTATATAGCTGTACACTTTAGATTAGCATTTAAGATTTACATGACAGGCATCACAAAATTAGATAGTCCTATTATATGGCAATATTTTAAATTAACATTTTAATGATAGGGGCCATACAAATATAATCCTATATTAGCCTCTAAACTGATCAACAACCACAATACTGTTTCAATAATACAGATGCGCTTAGTTCTATGTTTGTTATTGATCATTTGAAATTGATCATTATTATTATTGTTTACTGATTATAGAGTAAGTTATCGTCACTACCTCTACGTCACTAATTCTAGACAGTGATTAAATGCTTTGTTTTAAGGTAAAGCGACGCTGGTAAATAAACTATCTGACGTCACAAGCAGTAAAGTTTAAGTGAATAGAATAACTGTTCTGTTGTGTTGTAATATTTTACGTTTGTCCAGTAATCGTTCGGAAAACACATAATAAAATATACCTTTTTAAAATTGTAGTTGTGGTTAAAACCTTGATCTATTTTCTAATATATAGTTGTTTATACACATTGTATAGACGGAAGGACAAACAGACAGACAGATAGGTAGATAGAAGATGGATAGATAGATAGATAGATAGATAGATAGTTAGTAAGATTTTATTGTTTATTGCTGTTTAACGTCCCACTCAAGAATATTTCACTCATATGGGGATAGTTAGTTAGATAGATAGATAGATAGATAGATAGATATATAGATAGATAGATCGATAGATAGATAGATAGATATATGTTTTGTTGGATGGACAGAGAGGCAGAGGAATGGACAGACGGTATTCCATCGGCGATGTCATTAAAACACAAATAAATTTGTAGTGTGTATGTCTCGTATGACATGGCACCTGTTGGGTAGGATCCATGGCACCTGATCCCACATCTTGATTTCCAGAGGTCCGTGTTTCTCCATTTTTAACGGATTTGTAACTATGTCCTGGACATTCCATTGATTTATACTTTGTTATCTGAGTTTTTTTTATCTTTTTATGTAATTCAATATTCCTCCTGTGATGTACCACGCCTTGTATTCTTTTCCGCGTCAAAATCGGTGTCATGTCTTGATACCTATTATCCTTTTAGTGGCGAGACTATATACAAACTCAATCAATGCAACGTGACATTAACTGAGTGTTTCCAGGAAATTGTTTTTACCAAATCTTCTTCACTGAACACACACTGAACTATGATTCAATTATATTAATTATTTAAATGATACCATAATGTTAATGTAATATCATATCTCACCGTTTCTTTAAAACGTAGCAAGCTCTTAAAAAGTATAAATGTTTTGTCCTTAAAGCTATTATTTAAATATAACATGTTATATAATGTTTGTGAAAAGATGATATATGTTAAGATATTGGATACGTAATTGTTAAATTTGATAAATGATCTGAATTGTTAACTAGCTTTATTTTATCCATTATTAACAGGTGTTTATTTCTAGGTTTCATTGCATATCTATGCAAGTTGTAAAATGTGAACATTCCTCTATTCCGTTGCTTGATTTCGGTTTTGTTAACCACGGCACATTTAGCTATTTATTCGTATGAGAAATAGAAAGGTCATGGAAAATTATATATATATATGAAATCCCAGGACACTCCCATTTATTTGAATTGCTTTAATTATGTCACTTTCGTCTGAATTTTATAAAACCTCCATATATCGTACGACAACGGTCATCGCTCTTAGGGTTTTAATCTGTTACACAGAGTTTTCGGCCCTTGCAATAGATTCGGAGTGCAGAGGCCAACAACTCCGTAAGGGATTGTTTGAGAATTAGTAAATGTCATAGTAAGATGTGAAGTGTCGTCATTATCGTAACATCTACATTCAGGTCCACAACCGGGAAGAGTTTCGACGAGAAAAGTATCGTCTATTTTTTATTTAGACACTGTTTACAAACTCACGGACAGGAAGGCAAATAACACCGTCAAAATCATGACACAGATGGTCATACATTGGCAATTTATTATCGCCAATGTTTTTTTCAACAGGGTTGAAAAAATAATTTGATAATCCCAAATGTGTATTTGTTAGATGTCTTGTTGACGATATCTCTATTTTCAGCAAGTGTTAAAAGTGTCTGTGTGAGAGGTTTTTTCATTTTCAAGTCTATATTTACACTATATACCCTATTTACAGCTCCCTCTCTCTCTACCAAACATAGGACAATCAACTGTAAATCACCGTTTATCGATGTTTATCTTTCCGACTTGTACTCAACGGTGTTGATTTGTGTATACATACCTCTGCCTATTTACCTTGTCCGGCGGAGGTATAGACAGGTCGTCCCCAAAAAGTCACTACTGGATAGCCCGTGTTGTTATTTAGTGCTTTATATATATATATATATATATATATATATATATATATATATATATATATATATATATATATATATATATATATATATATATATATATATATATATATATATATATATATATATACATCGCCCCGTATAACGCCACAAAGGCATTAAGCAACTATTTCTGGAATAGCAAATACCCTCCTTATATACTCCCCCGTTATGGCGCCCATTCACCACTGATTTTCCGGCACAAATGGTATTTTATACATGTTAAATCCCTCGTTCGTAAAGAGTTTCCAAAACATATTGTTAAATTTAACATACAGTTAGCCCATCAGTTTCACAATATTTAATGCGATGTTAAATTCAACAACCTGCTGTGCAACCGAGTCCAGGTTAATAAACGGTTGCGAGTAAAACTTTTAGCCGACGATTGATTGCTTACTTCATATTACGACCGCGAAGGGAGATGACTCGAACATCGAGTGTCATAAACTGTTACCCGATTTTATGAACAAAGTGTTGTAATCAGACGGAGACGAGCTACCGAGTGTTAATTCCGTGAGAGTTGAAAAAATGACAGGTCGTATGTTTGCACAAGAATTATGACACGCCAAGACATAATTATGAGTAGATGGGAAATATTAATCTAAATTATTTTGTATTACCGATGTGTCAAAGATTTATCTTAAATATAAAAATGAACGTTAACACTAGATATTTTTCCCGATTAATGTTAGAAATAGATCTAGATTTTCCGGCCTTCGAATATGTACATAGATTAGACGGATAAATTTTGGCCATTATAATGTGATGACCAAATTGTATAAATTTAAACATATTAAAGAATAACCAAAATATCCGAATTTATGATAATTTTATATTGACAGAATGTAATATAGAGCAGGGATTAAAGATATCAAAACGAACACATCTCAAAAGTAGTCAACGTCCATATATTGCCAAACTCGTTTTACCGCCAACATTAAGGAAAACAAAATATATACAGTGTGAACTATTCGTAAGAAATGGTAGGTAAGAAAATAAACAATATCTCGAATTATGCATATTGATTTATAATTTTAATTATTCACGCATTATAACAATTTTGGTGCATCATATTCCTCATTTTAAAGATGTCCACCGCCTCTGCTCCCTCTTATAAATCCACTTGAAACTCGGCCTAAAAATTGGTAGGACGTGTCTGAAAAAATTTGTCAGTGAAATCAATCCATAGTTATAACTAAATGTACATTCACTGAGATTTACACACTCTTTAACTAATGAATTACAGAAACCTGTCTTATATATCAGAATATAAAAAGAAAATGGCGTGATAATGCTAACTTGTTATCATTTAGCCTCATTATTTCTGTAAGACATTCATTTATTGTAAACGACATACAAATAAAAATGGTATTTCTTGTGTTGATATAAAATATAAAAATTTCAGATTCCAAAGTATAAATCAATAGGATGTCCAGGACATAGATACAAATCCGGTAAAAATGGACAAACATGGACCTCTGGAAACCAAGAGGTGGGATCAGGTGCCATTGAGGAGTAAAGAATAAATTGATTACATACTTATATATCTATTTTTATTTGTGGATCTTGTCAACAAGATATGAGAGAGCACAAAGTTAGGGACTTATTTTTTTTCGTTTACTTCAAAATGTTGCATTAATATACTTACGTACGCACAGGCAGAGATGGGAAGTGTAGGAACACGACATCAAACACACGAACTAAAAAGTAAAATTAAAACATCAACATAATCGACTTTTTCTACAAATATTTGTCAAGTCAATACCATAAAATATTAGTTTAAAATGCTTATCCCGAGAATTCTGACATTTCCATTTGAAAATACATTTGAAACAATTAAGTAAAGTGTTCTACAACACTGTAACAATTGCCTTAACTTCGTTTTCCTTTGATGAAAATTTAAAACCAATTAAACATTAGTCTCTACATAACTGTACACACGTTGTGAACGATATATCCTATTATCCCATTATCCTTGAATAATTTCTGTGAATCACATAATCTAAATTGTTTCTAAAGCTAAACCAGCCCTCTATATAACAGTGGTTACCCTTAGACGGATTTTAGCTATATATTTAGATATATTATATGGTCTTGTCTGATACCACTTATTCTTTAGAAAACCTGTCTAACATTGGATACCAACTGATGAAGTCTATTTGGTAGAAATAACTGCCTTGAGCAGCAGTATAACTTTGGTATGTTTATAGTATATATTAGTACACTGTTTTAAACCAGAAGTAATATCAACATCAGACAATTACAAATAACATTATAAACAGATTTGTTTAAGTGGTTGACAAGTATCGGAGTAAAGATAAAAATGAAACATTTAAAGTCAGAAACTAATAAAAACATTGAATACTTACGGGCATTCTTCCAAGATGAAAGCAGCCTGTAGTATAAACGGAACACAAGGTCATTAAAATATATTTTATACAACTGTGAAAATAACTGATTTTATAAATAATGAAATACTGACATTTTCAAGATTTTTTATTGTTATATTCTCATTTGTTTGTGATAATAATGGATAATAAATAATTTGAAAATATCACCGTAAGTCTCGCTAGAACATAATCTGTCAGAAAGTTAACTTATCTACATTCAGAAGGTGGGTGGTCTCTCCCCGGTACCTTGTAACCGGAATATATTGACCACCATTACAACTGCCTGCCACCATTTAACTTGAACAATGTTGCTTGTGGTGTAAAATTACAACTTTAATAATAATAATAATAATAATAATAATAATAATAATAATAATAAATAACAAACAAATAAAAAACAAGAACAATTTTAATATGTTAGGGTGACTAAGCCTAGATTTATTAGCTTTTAACGAAGATTGAATAAATACACTCATGCTGTTAATTAATTAATTTTTAACCGTTCCTGAGCTGACGTTATAAAGTAGTTTCTTATGAAGTAGTTCATTATTTCTTTGGCTTTATCGAATGGAAAAATATATTTATATAAATAACAAATATTGTCAAGTCAAAAGAGCGTGATCGGCTTAATGATCAGATGGGCGTGATGTTTACATATATCGTTTTTATGTTTAGATAAACCAAAGCCAAACTTAAATCAATATTATTAAAATGCCATCCGTAGTCTTAAAAGAATTATCCTTTGCAGAAGCAACGTGTGAGATGAACTGCTTATCTGCTCCCTTCTATAGACGATAATACATAAATTTAGTAATTGATTCAAAGGGATTATGCAAAACGATGTAAGACAATAACGCCCGTACATCGACTTTATACGCGAGGTGATGTGGAAAAAAGATTAAATCATAGTATAATGGACCCCGTATTTAAACCTCTGTATTTTAGAAGATTAATAAGAAGAATAAGAAGAAAAATAAAATAATATTTAGTGAATGTGCATATTAATGAATACTTATGGTAAAGTTTTCACGTTTTCAGGATTTCCATTCCTAAATTGATAGATCTCTAAATACACTGATTTATTGAGGTTGGTTAGATTTTACATTGCATATCATACAATTACTCACCATTTGGACAAGATCTAGACGACTCATTCACACCGGCCAAAACACTGAAGATCAACAAAACTGCTATTAATCGTTCCTTCAACATTTTACAAACTGAAATAAAAAATACTAAGCTAATGCCCCTTTAAATAGGATGTATATATAAGTATGTCCATGACATGTGTACCATTAATAACATAAAATCATTTGAGACCAAGGAATTTCACACCTTTTGTTTTACGGTGATCAGGTAGATAAGAGTATAAAGTTCGTACATCTTTGACAATTTTAAAAGTTTTATATTTGTTGACTGAGGAAAAATGAGGATATAAGCGAAGGATGTGCCAAGCCTATAAATTAAGTATGCATTTGCTCTGGAAGAAAAAAAAAACTCTATATTAAACACAGAGAAAATTCAATTCCTCAACATATTCAAGAGAGAGAGAGAGAGAGAGAGAGAGAGAGAGAGAGAGAGAGAGAGAGAGAGAGAGAGAGAGAGAGAGAGGGTGCAATGTGTGAGCTAGATTAATCAGTTATGCCATGAATTACCTATATATTTATGAGTATTTTTAAATTTAGATGAAAACACACCCCAAAAAATCATAATAGATACCTTTATTTCTTACTTAGAAGTTTACTTATTTATGAGTAATGTATAAGTATCATTAGAATCTTTATATATGACTTCTTACACACACGGCGAATTAAATATATATATATATATATATATATATATATATATATATATATATATATATATATATATATATATATATATATATATATATTAAGTAATATCGGTATATGTCATGATAAATAAACTAATACTAACTTTTTTGTGAAGGCGGACATAACGTCAAAAAAAAAATATGCAGACATTACGTGACGGCGGACATAATGTGACGATCTTGTTGAAAAGTATGCGGACATATCGTGACTATTTTGTTGAAAGGTATGCGCATAATTCGTGACGGCGGACAAAATGTGACGCAACTTACGTCTTTGTTCATTGAATCAGCATATCAAGGTACAGTGAAATTAAATATAACAGTACCGGTATTATATGTAATAACCAAGGATTGTCAAATTGAATACAATTAAAGAGGACATTTGTGTTGTGTTCTTTTATTCAATCTTTTTTTTCTTTACTACTTAGATTTATATATAAAACATCTCAGATACCTAGGTATAAATCTTTAGGATGTCCAGGACACAGCTACAAATCCGGTAAAAATGGACAAACACGGTCCTCTGGGAACCAAGATGTGGGATCAGGTGCCATTGAGGAGTAAGCATCCCCTGTCGACGGGTCACACCCGCCGTGAGTCCACAGTCAAGTCCAAATAAAATACGCAAGGAACAATCGTCAAAATTTGTACAGACGTCTCAACAACCGCCACAACTCAACATTTCAGCCAGTGAAACAGAGTAATCGCAAACAAGACTATTATATCGCACGTAAAATTTGCGTAACGTTGACATCAAACGCGTTTTTTTATATCCCTGTGTCAATAATTTGTGAACATGTTCAGTCAAATTGGATCATTTGTGAAATGTAAAGTCCATATGCGGGTGATTGTGGGATATTTCTACTTAAATGTGGAAAAGTTACAATAGAAAAGCCAAAATCGTCCCGTTTGTCGTTTAGCTTAGTTGCCAATTTCCCATCTGTGTCTATAGTAAGTTAAAAGTCTAAGTATGAAGCGTGTGTGCTTGATTCTCTTGTATCTTTAATTTCTAGTCGCTAGGATATATCGCATTGACATATGTATGAAAATTGTCATTATTAATTGACAATACGTCGTCGATATATCTAAATGTCATATTAAAGGACACTGTTAACTCTTTCTTATTTTGATTCAGCAGTTTTTTAATGAAATATACTTCGTATGAATAAAGGATCAGGTCGGCCAAAAAAGGGGCACAATTGGTTTCCATAAGAATGCCAACAGTTTGTTGAAACACAACGTCTCCGAACATTACAAATATATTGTCTGTTAGAAATTCCAGCATGTTTTTTATATCAACTTCAGTGTATTTTTGTGTAGAATAAGAGTGGCGTTGGACAAAATAAGTATCATGATAACCAATCGCTAGATATTCAAATTTACGGGTACCAAGCTGTTATCTATGATGCTAAAAAGTATTTCTTTTAATTTTTATGTGGAATAGTTGGGTAAAGAGTAGAGAAGTTGTATGTTTTGATACTGTGAATTTGAGAAAAAATGTGTTCCTTTAAATTTTCTAAAAGTTGTTTAGAATTTTTAAGTATCCATATCTGACTTACACCGCTTCTGGAATAAGCAACTGTGCAATATTGCTGAAATTTCTCCTTAACGGCTGTCAATATCTTGGTAAGGAGTAAAGATAAAGGTTTGGTAGAACATTTGCTGGATCCTGCTATGTACCTCTGCTTATATGGGGTTTTATGAAGTTTATGTATCAAATAAAAATATGGTAGCTCAAAATCAGTATCGGTTGTAGGTACTTCAAAAGAGCGTAATACGGACACGTGATTTTGAAGGATCTCGTCCTTTGAAAGTAAGCTACATCACATAGTTGGCTTGGTAGATTGCCTACTCTTTGAATTTTTTCGTTAGATCCATAGGAGTATACAGTGCCAAGCTGTTAAATCAAATTTGTTTTTCACGTTATCTACGGAAGGGGGCACTAAATGTGGGATTGTTGGTCCAGTGGTATATTTTTTTTCAATTATACGCACTCTCATAGACAAAATGGAATGTTCAGAGGAGTTGGAATTTCGATAGAGTATCTGGTTACTCCCATTATTAAACGGAAATCGATATCGAATCGATGACCAGACACTCTTTTATTTAAGGGGCCCTTAATCTCGCCAACATAAATCAAACACAAAAGGTACACTCAATTCCGTAACAACGTCAGATGATTTACAATTCAGATGATCCCAGCTTCTGGTGTTGCAATGGTTATTTGTCAGATTGCTTGTCAACAATAACAAAATGAAATATACACACGAATAAAAATAATCTATTCCATATATATTATGAAAATAAACTAGAGAAACACAAATTTGACACTTTTTAATAACAATTGATTAACTCATTATTACTATATGTGTATGAATACCATACTGGACCTTATTTTATTTACTGTATTTTCAAAACATATATGGGGATATAAGATTTGTCTGCCTGTGTATAGCTCTTGTAGTTGTACACCAAGTACAAGTAGTAAAAGTAGAAAAAATCTAAATTACACCCCTTTAACCAAGTTTAGGCATAGGGCGTATTATTATTTACAGATGAGCAGCTTGGAATTTTTAATTAAAAAGAGAAAAAAATCAAGATAATGCGTTTCAGTATTAAGTTTTAAAATAGAACGAAACGAATTAAAACACTTAACTTCTCTCTTTACCACTATCAATTTATTTTCAGAATGTTTAACGCAATTCCAGTTACTTTTATTTATTCAAATCAGTTTGATTTTAAATTTTGACATTTGAAGTCAATTGCATATATATATATATATATATATATATATATATATATATATATATATATATATATATATATATATATATATATATATATATGGGACTATTTAAAATTTACATGCCTATATAAAACACCGCTATTTTAAAACAGGATTCATGACGATTGTATTGATTAATTATATGTACTGTAGCTGAAATTTTATTTTTGGAAAATTCAATTCCTCAACATATTCAGAGAGAGAGAGAGAGAGAGAGAGAGAGAGAGAGAGAGAGAGAGAGAGAGAGAGAGAGAGAGAGAGAGAGAGAGAGAGAGAGAGAGAGAGAGAGAGAGAGAGAGAGAGAGAGAGAGAGAGAGATGTCTCTTTTACTTATTTTAGCGAGATTGAGTATTATGATTTACAGATAAGTAGCTTGACATCCTTAATTGTTAAGATAAAAAATGAAGATGATACGTTTCAATATCATGTTTTAAAACAGAACAAAACGAATTAGAACATTTACCTTTTGTCTAATCCACTGTCAGTTCATTTTCCGATCATGAATGTCTTACTGTCCACATTTGCTGTTATTTATACAAATCTGTTTGTCTTTTAACTTTGACATTTGAACTCAATTGCACAGAGATTACATCATTCCGAATTTAAATGCCTATATAAACACCATTGTTTTAAATCGTGCTTTATGAAGGTTGTATTGATTAATGAGACGTATTAATGCTGACATATTTTTTGACAAATTAAATTCCAAAATACATATGTACATTTATTTCAAATTCCACATGATTGCCCCCTTCAATCAACATTTAACGTGTTTATATTTAATATTTTCATACAAATCGATCTGAAGTACTTCGTGTGCGCTGGACTTGCGCAATGTGTTTTGCTCAAACGGAAAAACAATGATCAGCTATGAATCTGTCCTTTGATCAATTATTATATGTTTATCAGCTGTTGGTGTCTTGACTGAAAAATTATATAATTTTGAACTCACAGCAACTATGTCAACAAAGATCATGTTGTCAAACTGTCTGTTTGTCTTATTCCGATGCACTTTATATCGAAACATTTCTCAGTGTCTGGGGAATCGCTGATCTTTTTACTCTTTTTTTTACATCCCAACACTAGTCACTACCATATAAAATGTACGGCTGTACTGGGAGCAACATTTATTAAACATCGCATATATGAATAACTTGATAATTTGGGTATTAATTTCTGATTTGTATTATAGTGTTATTAGATGGGTGTTTTCATATTGATCCCGCATTGTGATCGAGTAGTCATATTGGGTCAAGGTCATCTGTATTGGCTTGAGACGAAATCGATTACATTTTAGTTTACCCCCGATCTATACCTTACTATTTTCGAAGGGGGTAATTTTCTCAATGCTTCCATTCATAATTCATAACTGGAAGTGAAAATTCTGTATAAGACCGTTTAAAATTACTGTATTAACCGGTTTTTCTGTATGAGCCCTAATACAGGGCTTATACAGAAATACCGATTAATACAGTAATTTTAACCGTTCTTATACAGAATTTTCACTTCCGGTTCCTTGACCATTTTTCAGACACACGGAATCGTAATAAATGGAAATTTCCAGTGTATTTTAATATAAAAATTTCAGATACCAACGTATAAATCAATAGAATGTCCAGGACATAGATACAAATCCGGTAAAAATGGACAAACACGGACCTCTGGAAACCAAGAGGTGGGATCAGGTGCCATGGAGGAGTAAGCATCCCCTGTCGACCGGTCACACCCGCCGTGAGTCCACAGTCAAGTCAAATGAAACAAGTGAGGAGTGTATCCTCGTCACAATTGATACAGACGTCTCAACAACCGCCAACGAAAAGGCAACTCAACATTTCACTTAGTGAAACAGAGTAGTCGCAAACAAGACTATCATACCGACCGTAAAATTTGCGGAAGGTTGACATTAAACGCGGTTTTCGATATCCCTGCGTCAATAATTTGTCAGTGAGTAGTTTACCTCTGTATATGAAATCTTCATATGTTGTGCACGACCTGGCATATCGGATCATTTGTGAAATATAAACTCCATATGCAGGTGACTGAGGGGTATTACTACTTAAATGTGGAAAATTTACGATGGGAAAGCCGAAGTCGTCGCGTTTGTCGTATAGCTTAGTTGCTAATTTCCCGTCTGTGTTTATATTAAGTAAAATGTCTAAGTATGAAGCGTGTGTGCTTGATTCTCTTGTATCTTTAATTTCTAGTTCGCTGGGATATATCGCATTGCCATATGTATGAAAATTGTCATTATTAATTGACAAAACGTCGTCGATATATCTAAATGTCAAACTGACACCGCTAACTTTTTCTTCTTTTGATTCAGCAGTTTCTGAATGAAGTCTGCTTCGTATGAATAAAGGAACAGGTCGGCCAATAAAGGAGCACAATTGGTTCCCATAGGAATACCGACAGTTTGTTGAAAGACCACGTCTCCGAACATTACAAATATATTGTCTATTAGAAATTCCAGCATGTTTTTTATATCAACTTCAGTATATTTATGTGTAGAATCAGAGTGGTGTTTGACGAAATAAGTATCCTGATAGCCAAACCTGATACACCCCCCCCCCCCCCCCCCCCCCCCCCACCCCCCCCCCCCCCCCCCCCCCCCCCCCCCCCCCCCCCGTCATTTGTTAACAATTGCTAATACTATTTTAGTAGCTTTTCGTGGCCAAATGTAGTAAAACTATTTTTACTGCATGTTTATAACCATTAATTATAGGCACTGAGAAATGTGTCGATATGAATTGCATCGGCCAGTCGGCCAACAGAAAAAAATGTTTGGAGTTGTAGTGAAGCAAGCAGTGGAATGGAAGTGAATCTGAATAACGCTTGAGCTGTAAATACATTTGGAATCGCTGTAAGCAGATAAATATTTAATCTGTTCTGCATTTATTCTTGTGTATAAAAAAATGGTGTACGTGTGGTCGTATATTTTGATGATAGACTACATTTACCCAGTTAACATCTCCACCATATATGGTGTTCATGATTGAAAACAGGAAATTAGTATTAGTAAATTACCTTCCGAGTTGGTTTAAATGGCATTATGATTCTACCCAGGTAAAACCAATAATCACTTGTAAATTCTGATAGATAATTTTATATCAGAACATCAATCGTACCGCACAGTACGGATAATAAATAATAACTTTTCCAAATACCAAATAAAATAATATGTACACAAACGAACATATAAATTTGCAATATATATATAGTGATTTAGATATATTTTATTTATATATATATTATATATGATTTTTATAGTAGAGGAGTATATTTGGGGTGTGTGTGTGTGTGTGTGGGTGTGTGTGTGTGTGTGTGTGGGTGGTTGGCGTGTAATTCGTGTCAAAAGTACAGAGTGAGTATATTAAGTACGGTTAGATGCATAAGAGGAGATCGTGAGGGAGTATGCAGTAATAAAAAATATTATGAAAAATAATAAGCTATTATATTTTGAGTGTTATTTGTGATAAGTTGATATATTATATAAGTTTGTTGTTTTGATGTCTAGTTTTTTTTTAGGGGGGGAGGTGTGGGTGGTGGGATGGGGTTTGGGGTGCGGGAGGAGGGTTGTGCGGGTGAAGGGTGTATGGGGGTGGGGGGGGTGGGGGGTGCGGGGGGTAGATGGGGGGGGTGGGGGGGGGGAGGTGGGGGGTGGTGGGGGGTGAGGGGGGGAAGGGGGTTCGTTGGGGGTGAAGGTGGGGGTGGTAAGGGTGGGGGGGGGGGTTGGGGGGGGGGGGGGGGGGGTGTGGGTGGGTGGGTTTGGGGGGTGGGTGGGTGGGTAGGGTGGGGGGGGGGGGTGAGGGGGCGGGGGGCGTGAGTGGGGGGGGGGGGGGGGGGAGGGTTTGGGGGGTGGCCGTGGGGTCGAGCGGTGGGGGGGGGTTTGGGGGCAGGGGGTTGGGGAGGGGGGGGGTTGGGATGGGGGGGGGTTTGGGGTTGGGGGTGGGGGTTGGCGTGGGGGTGGGGTGGGAGGGGACGGGGGAGGGGTGAAGGGTGGGGGGGTTTTTATTCAATTTTTGTGATTGTTTGGCAATTATATTTTTTTGTTCTTGTATTTTTTTGTTTCTTTGTGGTATGTGTTTGGGGGGGGAGGGGGGGGGGGGGGGGGGGTGGGGGGGCGGAGGGTGGCGGGGGGGGCGGGGGGGGCGATGGGTGGGTGGAGGGGGGGGTTGGGGGTTTGGGTGGGGTGGGGGGAGGGTGGGGAGGGGGAGAGTGGTGTTGGGGGGGATGGTCGGGGGGGGGGGGTCGTGGGCGGGGGTGGTTGGAGGGGGGGTTGGAGGGGTGGGGGGGGGGTGGGTGGGGTGGGGTGGTGGGCGGGGGGGTTATGTAGGTGAGGGGGGGGGGGGGTGGGTGGATGGGGGAGGGGGGGTGGGGGGGGGATTGGCGGGGTGGGTGGTGGGAGGAGATATGGGGGGCGGCATGGGGTGAGTGGGGTGGGTGGGTGGGTAGGGGGGTGGGGGGGGTGGGGGGGCGGGGGGCCGGGGGGGGAGGGGGGGGGGGGGGTGGTTGGGGGGGGTTGAGGGGTTGAGGGTGAGGGAGGGGGGGGGAGGGTGGGGGGGGCGGGAGGGGGGGGGGTGGGGTTGGAGCGGGGAGTGGGCGGTGGGGGTTGTCGTTTCGGGGAGGGGGCTAGGGGGGGGGGGGGTGGGGAGGGGGGGGGCGTTGGGGGTGATGGGGTGGGGCGGGGGGGGGGGGGGGGTGGGGTAGGGGGGGGTTGGGAGTGTGGGGGGGGTGTGGGGGTGGGGGGGCGGATGTGGGGTTCGGGAGGGGGGGTGGGGGGTGATGGTATGGGGTGTTGGGGGGGGGGGGTGTGGAAGGGAGTTGGGTGGGGGGGGGGGGGGGTGAGGGGGGTGTGTGGGGTTGGTGGGGCGGGGTGTAGGGGGGGGGGGGAGGGGGTCGGGGGGGGGGTGGGGAGGGGGGGCGGTGGGGTGGGCGGGGGGTAGGGGGGGTTGGGGTGGGGTGGGGGGGGGGGGGGGGGGGGTGGGGGGTGGGGGGGGTTGGGGGGGGGGGGGTGTGGGAGGGAGGGGTTATTTTGTGGGTAGGGGGTGGTGGGGGGGAGTTGATGGGGATGTGGGTGGGTGGGGGGGGGGGGGTGGGGGGGGAGGGGGGTGATGGGGGGGGGGGGGGGCGGGGGGGGGCTGGTCGGGGCGCGTGTTGGTGGGGGGGGTGTGGGGGGTGGGGGGGGTGGGTGTGGGGTGGGGGGGGTGGGTGAGGTCGAGGGGGTGTGGGACTGGGGGGGCGGGGGGGCGGTGGGGGTGGGGAGTTTTTTGGCTGTTGGGGGCGGGGGGGTGGGGGTTTTGGGGGTGGGGGGGGTGGGGGGGGGGGGGGGTTCGAGGGGGCGGCGTCGGGTGGGTGTGGGGTTGGGTGGTGGGGGGGCTGGGGGTGGGGATGGGGGGGGGGGGGGGTTGGGGTGGGGGGGGGGGGGGGTGGGGTGTTGGGGGGGGTGGTTGGGGGGGGGTATGGGGTGGGTGGGGGGTTTTTGGGTAGTGGGTGGGTGGGGGGTGGGTGGGGGTGTTGGGTGGGGAGGGTGTTGGAGTTTTGGGTTGGGGGTATTTGTATGGGGGGGGGGGGGGCGGGTTCGGGGGGAGGGGGGGGTGTGGGGCGGGGGGGGGGTGCGGCGTGGGGGTGGGGGTGGGGGGGGGTGCGGGGGGGGGGGGGGGGGGGGGGGGTGGGGATGGGGGGAGGGGGGTGGGGGGGGGTTGGTGGGTGAGGGGGGGGGCGGGGGTTGGGGGGGGGGTGGGGGTTTTGATGGGTGGGGGGTGGTGGGGGGGGGGGGGGGTGGCTGGGGGGGTGGGGTGGGGGGGGGCTGTGGGGGGGGGGGAGGGGTGAGGTTGTTGGCGGGGGCGGGGCGGGGGGCGCGGGTGGGGGGGGGGGGGCTGGTTGGGTGACTGGCGTTGGGTGGGGGGGGGGGGGTGGGTGGGTGGGTGGTGGGGGGGTGGGGAGTGGGAGGGGGGGTGGGGGTGGGATGGGGGGTGGAGCTGGGGGGTGGGTGGGGGGGTCGGGTGGGGGTGGTGGGTGGGGGGGGGTGGGGGGTAGGGGGTACTGGGTGGGGGGGGTGGAGGGGGGGTGTGGGTGTGGAGGGGTGTTGGGGGGGGCTGGGGGGGGGGGTTTGGGGGGGTGGGGGTGGAGGGGGAGTTGGCGGGGTGTGGGGGGTGGGGGGGGTGGGGAGGCGGGGATGGGGCGGGAGGGGGGGGAGGGCGGGGCGGGGGGTGGTCGTGAGTGCGTGTGCGGGGGGTTGGGGGGGCAGGGGGAGGGTTGTTGTTTGATGGTTTTGGGGGTCAGGGTGGGGCGGGGGCGGGGGGGGGGGTGTGGGGTGGTTGGGGGGGGTGGGTTGTATTTGTTGTAGTAATTATTTTCTGTTTTTGTTTTTGTTTGTATTTAGGTTGTTGGTTTGGGGGGGGCGGGCCGTGGGTGTGGGTGGTGGGTGTGGGGGGGTGGGCGTGGGGTGGGGGGGTGGTTGTGGGGTGTGGTGGGGGGGGGGGTGGGGGTCGGGGGGGGTGGGGGAGGGGGGGGCGGGGGTGTAGGGTGGGCTGGGGGGGGGGGGGGGATGGGGGCGTGGTGGTTGGGGGTGGGGGGGGGGGCGGGCGGGGGGTGGTTTTGTTGGGTGTATATTTTTTTGTTTTTCTTGGTTTATTCGTGTTATTTGTTGTGTGGTTGTGAGTGGGTGGGGAGGGGGGTGTGTTGTGGGGGTCGGGGGTGTGGGGGTGGGTAGGTCGTGAGGGGGTTGTTGGGGGGGTTGGTTAGGGAGTGTGGTGGTGGGGGTTTTTTGTGGGGTTGGGGTGAGTGGGGGTGGTGGGGGGGTGGGTGGGAGGGGGTCTGGGCGTGGGATGAGGTTGGTAGTGGGGTTGTTGGGGAGTGGTGCCGGGTGGAGGGTTTAAGGGGGGGTTAGGGGGGGTGGGGGGGGGGGGGGGGGGTGGTGGGGGTGATGGGGGGGCGCGCGCGCGAGGGGGTGTGGGGGGGGGGAGCGAGGGGGGGGGGGGGGGATGTGTGGTGGTTTGGAGTAGGAGTGGATGGGGGGGGTGGGGCAGGGGGGGGGAGTGGGGGTTATGGGGGGCGGGGGCGTGGGGCGGGGGGGGGTTTGGGGGGAGGGGGGGGTGTGGTATGGGGCGGGGGGGGGGGGTGGGTGTGGGGTGGGGGGGGTTGTAGTCGGGATGGTGGGGGGGGGGGGGGGGGGGTGGGGGTGGGGGTGCGTGGTTGGGGGGGGGTGGGGGGGTGGGAGGGGTGTGGTTGGTGTGCGTGGCGGTGTGGTGGGGTGTGTTGGGGGGGGTGTCGTGTGGTGGTGGGTGATCTTATTTATTTGGTTTCTATGGGAGGTTTGTATGGGTATGTTTTTTTTTTTGTGTTTGTTTTTTTGAAGTGTTGTTTAATTCTTTTTTTATGGGGGCGAGGTTGGGGGAGGGTTGGACGGTGGGGGCGGGTAGGGGGCCGGGGGGGTTGCGGGAGGGCGGGGTGGGGGGATAGAGGGGGGGGGGGGGGGGGGTTGGGGCGGGGGGGGGTGAGGTGGGTGGGAGGGGGGGGTGGGTTGGGGTGGTGGTGAGGGGGGGGGGGGGGGGGTGGTGGGGTGTTTTTTGATTTCGTATTTTTTTAAGTTATTGTTTTTGTAGAAAGTTTATATTTCGTTATTAATAATAGTTTCTAATATGTTCTTATTGAATGTATTTTTGATAATATAAAATTTAAATGAATTAAATAAAATAAAAGATTTTGATTAAATAATAAAATGTTTAAAAGTGCAACATTGGCAGACTAAAAAAATAAAAGGATAGATAAATATAAGAATTTTTATATAGATATTGCAAGCAATTTATTGAAATGTAAATTATATTTAATTATTTATACAATGATGAAAATTAAATAATAAAAAAATAATTAAAATAAAAAATAATAATATAAATATAAAATAAAATATAAGAATAAAATTTTTTGAAATAAAATTAAATTGAATATATTTTATTAATAAAAAAATTGGTATTTTGGGGTTGTTTTGTTGTTTTTTTTTTTTATTTTATTTTTTTTTATGTCTTTATTTTTTTTTATTTTTTTTTTTTATTTTTGTTTTTTTTTTCTTTTTTTTGTATTTTTTTTTTTTATTTTTTATTTTTATTATTATCTTTTTTTCTTTTTTTTTTTTTTTTTTTTTTTTTAATCAATAAAGAAATAATAAAATAATTAAAATAAAAAAACAAAAAATAAAATCAGAATAAAAGAATTTTTTTTTTTATTTTTTTTATTTATTTTTTATTATTTTTTTAGTTTTTTTATATTTTTTGTTTTTTTTTTGTTTTTTCATTTTATTTTTTTTTGTTTTTTTTTGTTTATTGTTATTTATTTTTTTTTTTTTATGTTTTGTTTCTGCTTAAATTAAAATTGAAAAAATAAAAAAAATCGTAAAATAAAGAAAATGAAAACTTTTTTTTTTAATGTTTTTTTTTATTATTTAATTTATGTTTATTTTTTTTTTTTTTTTTTATTTTTTTCTATTTGTTTTTTTAATTTTTTTTTTTTATTTTTGTTTATATTTTTTATTTTTTTTTTTTTAATTTTTTTTTTTTTTTATTTTTTTTTTTTTTTTTTTTATTTTTTTTTTTTTTTTTTTTATATTTTTTTTTTTTTTTTTTTATTTTTTTTTTGTTTTTTTTTTGTTTTTTTCTTTTATTTTATTTTTTTTTTTTCTTTTTTTTTTTTTTTTTGTTGTCTTTTTTATTTTTCTTTTGTTTTTTTTTAATTTTTGTTTCTTAATATTATTTTATTTTTTTTTTGTTTATTTTTTTTTTTTTTGTTATTTTTTTGTATTTTTGTTATTTTTTTTTTTTTTTGTTATTATTTTTTATTTTTAATTTTTTGTTATTTTTTTTTTTTTTAATTTTTTTCATTTTTTTTTTTTTTTTTTTTTTTTTTTTTATTTTTATGATGTAATTTTCTTTTTATTTGTTTTTTTTTAATATTGAATTTTTTTATTTTATTTTTTTTTTTTTTTTCTATTTTTTTTTTGTTTGTTTTTTTTTTTATTTTTCTTTTTTTTTAATATATATATATATATATATATATATATATATGTGTGTGTGTGTGTGTGTGTGTGTGTGTGTGTGTGTGTGTGTGTGTGCGAGTAAAGAGTAAAAGTACAAGTGAAATTATTACTGTTATATGCAATACTGCTGACGATATTTAGAATCAATAAAAAATACAAAAAAGAAATAATAAGAAATTTTTTTATTTTTGTTTAATTTTAGTTTTTTTTGTTTTTTATTTTTTTTTTTTTTTTTTTTAAATTTTTTTTTTATTTTTTTTTATTTTTAATTTTTGTTTTTTAATTTTTAAAGTTCAACGTTTTATACAATATTATAACAATTTAACCTGCTGGTATGTCTCAGCATTTCATTCGCCATATAATGGAAATAATATAAATTCTATTGTGTTTAATAAACCATCCCCAGGTGCATCCTACTGGTTAAAAGACAATGCATTCGTTTTGATCATTTTTTAATTTTGAATAGTGTTTTACGGCACAATCAACAATGTTTCATTTATATGATTGCGACAATATATTAATGGTAGAGGAGAGAATCTGGGTACACGAGAAAACACTACCGACCTTCCGTAAGTAAACTGGAAAACTTTCTCACAAAAGTCAGCTTAAGTTCCTATGGGATACGGACCTGTGCTGACAGAAATTGAGATAGTTCCTGGTTTAAAACGCAGTATTCTAACCACTCGGCCTCAGAGGAGACTAAAGTACAAAGTAAAGGACATTGGTAAACAAAACTGTTTGATGCCAAAAGCAATGAAATGTAATGAAAGCGGGATAACTCTTGCTCTGTAAATGCTTTAAGTGTTTTTGTTTTTTGTTTTTTTTAAATAAACAATTTAAACTACTCATCAATTTTGTTCAAATCTGTTTACATTTGTAGTCGTTCTTATTGTTAATGAGATCAAGCATGTCCACTCCACAGCTCCGTGGCTGCCACAATTGAAAACATAGTGCTTTTTACTTCGGTAATATCTGCATTCAAGACACGTACAAGAGACAAATGGTAATGGGGTCGATAAATGCATTCTGAGACAAATGCCTGGGAACACATTTAGGTTGGTATGTACAATTGTTTAATGCATAGCTGATCCACAGTGGATAGATAGATAGATAGATAGATAGATAATAGATAGATAGATAGATAGATAGACAGACAGACAGACAAATAGACAGACAGAGTGACAGACAGATAGATAGATAGATAGATAGATAGATAGATAGATAGATAGATAGATAGATATATTATTGGATGAATGTTTTGTTGGATGGACAGAAAGGCAGATGAAGTGACAGACGGTATAGATTGATAGAAATCGCCATATTTCTTTCAATGGTGGACGGTAAATTAAAATGCACTAAAACGATAAGTGCATTACCTTCAGCCTTGTCGATATTGTTTTTTACTCCCTAATTTCTCATATCGAACCAAAAACAGTGCAATAATTGTATTATATGTTATGCTATAAAATTATATTGCAAGCTGCCTTGCTTCTTATAATCAATGTCATAGACATTGTCCAGGGTATGCTGGTTTCTGCCCATGCAAAGCTAAGGAATTTCCTTATGTATAATTTTGAAAGCAAAGAAAACATATGTCCTACAGCTTTGTCGTATTGAATTGGGTCCCGATGTAATTTATCTGCTATATTAACAAAATATCCTGTATTCCATTTAGAAATATGTAAAATGTGTACATGTCCCTATTTC
>BROG01000448.1:0-12500 GCA_030159075.1 Atrina japonica | reverse complement strand
GAATAATTAAAAATAAATATACATATTTGACAACTTCCGTTAGGCTACATGTCCGTTCCGATGTGGTTACAATGGCGTATCTTTAAAGTACTTTAATTTATTGCTATGGCAGTAGACATTTTAGTAAGATTTTATTTATGCAAGGCATTTTTAATTAGATTGTATCGGCAATCTCTGCGCTTTTTTATTTAAGCAATAAAGAATCTAACTCAGAGTCCGGTACATTCGGGCATTTGTACATGATCCATCACCGATTTATTATATGCGACCGAAAAATAATTGTATGCGTAAATGATACTCAAGGGAGCTAACTATAAAATGTCCACCACATCAATTTCGTTACAGTGACAAATTCGATATAACGTCAATCCTATGTGGGAAACAAACATGATCGTTCTAAAGAGGGTTCACTGTATTGCACATGTCAGTATTTGTAGTCACGTGACCCGAGTGTTAACCGTTTTACTTGTTGGCGTAGGAATACATGAGCAAATCAATAATGGATATAAGATCACATATTTCTTTCTAATTTATTTAATCTTAAAGGCTATGCATTACCATAAAACAAGCAAAAATCAAAGATATAAATCCGAAACACAAGATTACATCTGTAGCACACTGTATAATTGTCATGCCCATGTCGCAATATATCTAGATCATGTTATGACCAGAACCACAGACCACAGACCACAGACTGTGAAGGTTAACTTCATAGAAAACTTTACAATTGTAACTAGTCTGTTGAACAGTAAACAGAGAATTAGGCCTAATGCAACTTTGCCAAGCATCTTTGATAAACAGGTCGATTTGTTTGCCATTACCGGATATTCCTGTCAGAAACAATTCGTTACTCGCATTGTGTGAAATCAGACCGTGTAAAATACTTACTCCTAAGTTACGTACTGTCAGTCATCATAGTTCCCAGCTCATTGCTAAAAGATGTCAAATAAAATGGCTATTTTCAATTGTCACGGACTACACATTTATCAGATTTTGTTTAGAATCGGAGATCAACTGATGAAATCTTACTGAAAAAAAAAACGATCACATTGATCATTATGACTTTGGTATTATATTTATAATATTAAGACTTATTCACCGTAATAGATATAGATTTGGATTTATTTAAAATCCAATCATATCCCTATATATGTACAGAGTTGTGATAAATATGAACCTGTTTTTTTCTGTTTGAAAATGTAGAGAGAAGATATTTTTTCAACTGCCTGACAAAATTTTCCTTTCCCTTCATCCCCTACATATTCTGTATTTCATATTTAGGGCTCATCATCATTATCATATTTACAACCGATACCCAAAGTACTATATATTATAGAAATATTTAGAGACGATAAAGTACCATTTTCATATTTTTCTTTTTCTTATTTCTTAATCACAACATCATTCAATATTTTATTTGTATATATCGATCATATATTGCACACATACACACACATATACAAACACACACAGCATAAACACACCCGAACGCACGCACACACAAACGCAGTTCACACACGTACATACACATACGGACACACACACACACACACACACACACACACACACACACACACACACACACACACACACACACACACACTTTGGATTTGTATTTCAACCATGTTTGCCATTTTATCTCTCCACAGATTCTGTTTTTTTCCCTTTGTTCTGCAGCAGTTGGTTGATTCTCCCTTGCTGTTTTCTTTCAAAATATGTTTGAAACTAGAATGTCATAGCTAGAGAACCATGGCCTTGACATTTAGTGATCTCAGCAAAAATACTAAAAGAACATGATAAACATGAGTTTTAAGAGCCATATTTTCAAAATGTATGAAGCGCTTTACACGAAAATTAACATCAACAAAATATTTTAAATAGTATTCTCGGATTTGCCATTGGTAAAGAAAAACTTGGTACGGTGAAACATAGTCGGTTGATATTATCTGTGTATTTCTCCACTTCCATCCGCGTTCTCTAAAACTGAAAGTTGAAGATTATGATGGTGGCATTGATATTTCATCAAAAATGGTGCTTTGATATTGTGCCAGAAAACTAAAAAAAAGGCTTTACAAGATTATTGATGCTGGATGTTCTTGAGTTTGCCTGTTGTTTGTCTGTTTTGTTTTGATTTCAAAGACTTCAACCCAAACTTAGCATTATGACCTACCAATATCCTTTTATGTTATTTACTTCAGAAAAATATGTTATGTTTACGTTAAGGCTCATATCCTATTTAATTATTTCTAGTGATTTTTTTATCTTAAAATACATTTTAAGGAACAGGTAGACCATTCGAAAATTTGCGCCGACAATTTTACAACTTTTGTGCTAATTGTGACGTAACTGTAACGGCTCATTAGTGGCTGACTACGCCATTGTAATGAACGTCCTTCTCGCTTAACGCGTCTCTCTCTCTCTCTCTCTCTCTCTCTCTCTGTCTCTCTCTCTCTCTCTGTCTCTCTCTCTGTCTCTCTGTCTCTGTCTGTCTCTCTCTCTCTCTGTCTCTCTCTCTCTGCAATAACAGTAATTATCAGAATAAACACATTGAAATGATAATACAGATACAGCACAAACACAAAGTAAGATACGATTACAAACAACAGTGAAGGAAATACGTTTTATCGCATTCCTCGTAAACACATGAAATATGTCTTTGTTATTCATGCTGCGATGTACCATACGTTGTATGCAAAGATGTATAGTATCCCTTGATGGCATTGAATCTTTACAAAGACGAGACGAAGTCTTTAATCTCCTTTTCTTTAGTTGGAAGTCAAAACTCGGGACAATACTACATTAACAATGTCTTCTCTATAAGGGTTTATTTCACATGTAGTTAGTTTTTTTTTATCCAGAGACGATTGCGATAATTAATTCGCACATCAGGAATAAGCGCGGTCTGTAGTAATCCGTATTCCATATATCTTTTTGGGAACTTATTCTCGGAATCTTAAATTATTGGATTTATAAATACCGCAAGTGTAGCTAATATTGAAATTGTTAGTGATTCGTCAAATTAGAGTACTGAGGAAATCGTTATTTGATAAATTACTTGATGATAGTGAAACATCTATCAGCATTGGTAAATCGTCATTGAAAAGAATAAGGAAATAAATATGTCAGATTATTTGAAAATGTAAATATATCAGCTGTTGTCAATTTATTTCATTTCACTTCGTTAAGGAAATTTCTTTTCTGTTGTTTTGTTGTTTTTGTTTATTTTTATTCTTTTTTTTTTGTTTAATTTTAAAGTTTCGTTTAATTTGAATTCTATTCATGTTGAAATTAATCTTATTGCATCTATTTCCAAGCGTCTTCAACAAAACAAATCTTACGTTTAACGCAATTAATATATCTTTTACAAAGTCGTATATGAAGTATTGACCGAGGTGTCACATGTAATACATAAAGACAAATCGAGTACGTGTCACTATGCCTTGATTCACGATTCTCCTTTCTGTTTCTCTACGTTTTAATGGCAATTTTCTGTAACCATAAAACATTAACACTGGGTTCCGGCACGCACCGACTCGGATTTAGCTGAAACTTTCAGAATATGACTGGGTCAAAACATAAACACAAAATACGTGTCTTTTTATTTTTCATAATTATGGTTTCCATGGAAACCTGATTTTTCCGTCAAAATTGGAAGAAAATAATTTGAATTTTATGAAGATTAACATAATTAGCAATATTTTATATACAATAAAAACTTGGCAATGTCATATCAGTTGAGGGAGGGATGTTGTGTAATACATTGTAAGTGGATTGGGAATCATAATATTGGTTAATTTTTATAGCATGTCAATTAGGGGTCCCCACTGTTAATCTAACACTTTGTTAAAATTGGTCCTGAAATACTTTTTCAAAGTGTTATATAAAACAATTGCAGCGATGGTGGCAAGAATAATTATTTTGTTTCAATTAGTATCCACATGGAACTGTCAAATTATAAAAGATAGATAGTGGACAAACTGTTTTTTTAAATATGCCAAAGAAGCAAAAATTACAAAATAACTCGTTCCCCCCCAAAAAAAAGATTTTTTTTAAACCTGTAGGATCCAGTTATCAAGATTTTAATATTTATAACATACTTGCATTTATTTCAAACCAATGAAATGAACTGATATTCATTTTTTTTTAGGAAAAATGGAAATCACATTAAAACCAGCAGTGTTTGCTATGGTAACGAACCATTTAAGAGGCCAAATAAAGCCCAGAAACCATAATAGATAGAAATCATACCATCTTATTTGGATAACATGCCTGAAAATTAATGGTACAGTACATTTCTTTGATTTTAATTTTTAAAATCCATTTTTCTCTTAAAAACAAAAACTACATAGCAAAAGTAGAAGAATCATAGCAACAGCAACAGAATCATCGCTAATCATTCTACAGTGGGAGTCTCTGTCATAACAATAAAATCAACAAAGGGAAATAACTCTAAAATAGGGTTGGCAAGGTACAGATTTGTACGCGATACCTCATTTATATCAGATGTATATTTGAATCAAATATTGTTAACCTAGGTAAAGAAATATGGTGCAGACAAATAAAATCAACAAAAGGGAAATAACTCTAAAATAGGGTTGGAGGCAAATAAAATAAGCAAAGTGAAATAAATCTAAAATAAAGGTAGTAGGTGTGCAATTGTTGTATTTATTTCAAACCAATAAAATGAACTGATGAGAACTGTATACGATTTATAGGCCTGCATGTACCTAAACCATATACGGGAGCCTGATTATCGGAATGAGAGCGGTTTGGCCAGTACAAAGCTAAATGACAAACAGCGGGAATGGTGGACACAACGCAAATCCCAGTGACTGATTATACCTATGTAAATAATTCAATGTTTTTTTTATAAGAATACACATTTTATTTACTTTAAAAGGGGCTTCTGTGGCCGAGTGGATAGAGCGCCATTCCAACAAATTCAAAACAATATGTGTTGTATTGAGGCAGTATGTATTATTCATTTAAATACATGCATCCAAGTTCATCATCCGTTAAAACGGGATCAGGTTTCTTTTTCAATGTTAGTTGGCACCAATACACCTGTCAGGAATTTGTATTTAAATAATACAGACTTAATACTGTATAATTTCTGTATTTATCTTAAACTTATAACTCGTATAAAACTCGTATATACGGCATATACTGTAACACATTAAGTTGATATTCACTACCACTCCACCCCCTTTCCCTTCATTTTGTATTCATCTTGCAGTGAAAAAAAAACATGTTTCTGGTTTATTTAATTTCTTCTAGGTTCACTACTTTCATCATGTGACTTAAAGAAAAGTGATTGCGTTAGGTCACACCTATTTTTTAAAATGTTTCTGAACACAATGTCATTAAACAACTTCAGATTACAGTTTCATTAGTATCTGATTTGGATTTATTGCTAAAAAATCAATTTTTAAACACGGCTAATTTGATAATTTGGGTCACATTGATTCAGTAAGTAGTGGTATGTGATCATATAATACTCAAACACAAACAAGTCCAGATTACAGTTTCACTAGTATCTGACTCTGATTTAATGCTAAAAAGAAATCTATTGAATAAGGCCATCCTTGAAAAAATTGTTAGTTTGCTATAACGCGACTCAGATTTTTTACTGTGAGTTGGTAGGTAGGTTGTTTTATTTTGAAAACTGTAAACCATTCATGCATGTACAATATAAGCAATAAATAAAACTGGGTTTTGAGTGAGTCGGTTGCATTACAGCAAACCAACAAATTTTAATGGATGGCCTAAATTGTGTCAAATTGACTTAGTAAGTAGTAGTATTGGTATTATGTGGTAGTATGTGGTAATTTAACATTCCAACAATTCAGGATTACGATTCCACTTGTATTGGACTCGTATTCATTGCAGACAATATTTTTTTATCTCATATAATGTGTGTCAAACTTGTATAGTCAGTTGTATGTGGTATTATGGGGTAGTATGGGGTAATTTGACATGCACTACATTTTTACTCTGAAAAGAAAAAAAAATATGTCAACATGAGTAAACGTGTTATGAATTATGTGTTCGAAAAGATTAGGGCAGAACATTCAGGGAAATATAACCAGTTTTTAATATTTTATATTGGGAAGGGCACCTGTAACTGAATCAGTTTGTTACATGTATATTTGAGAACATTTTGAAGAAAAAATTACAAATATCAAGGTTCGAAATAAGCAATGGCAAATTGGTTTGTGGCCAGTAAATCATAGGATTGGCCAGTAGATTGTTCAGCTGTACTGGCCCAAAGGTCCAGTAAAAGAAATAAAAATAGAGTTAAGTACTCTTTTAAGGATTGTTACACATATGTAAATCTTGCAAAATCTTCAATCTCATCTCTTGATGCAAACTGAAAATATTCCGCTGTGTCCTTTTGTTATATATATTATTATAAATATATGATGGGGTAAATATGAAGTGGATTTTTTAAGAAAAAAAGTATCATACAAGGTCAAATAAAAATAAATCTAAAAGTATAGCCGAAATCCGTCTAAGAGTTACACTGTAAAAAGATGTCTATCTTAGCTTTCGATACTTTGGAGTTTCAGTGATGTTATCAGTACCAAATATTACTTAAGTATAAGATTATCAGCTGGCACCGAAATACCAGGTACAACATTTATATATACCCTCGGGGACTCAGGAGTGGCAACGACCTATTGTTATAAATATTATAAACATTATACCAAAGTTACAATGCTCAAAACGATCGTTTCTGTCAATTAGACTTCATCAGTGCTCCAATTTAAAATGTATATATATTTTCTAAAGAGACAAAGGTATCATACAAGGTAATATAATAAATCTAAAAGTATAACGGAAAACCGTGTAAGAGTAACCACTGTAAAAGAGATGACTATCTTAGAGTAAGAAACTTTGGAATTTAAATGGTGTTATCAGTACCAGGCAAGAACCACCACTTCAAATTAAACATTTTATCTTATAAATATGAACTGAAACCTAGTTACCATGCAGAGCTATATGCAAGCTGTGAAAAGCAGCAAGCAAGGAAGTAACGGTACATGAAGTCGTAACAAGAGAAATTCCAACATCTATCAACAATTAGAATCCTAGGGAAAGAAGTGGGACAACATATCATTTAATGTTGTCGATGTAACAGACCTGAAGAGATTTTGCTCGACATTCTGTTAAGGTCACACTACATTCCGAAAAAAAATGAACGGAATGGAGCAATTCAAAAATTCCTTCATAGAATAATGAGTGAGCAAATGTAGTTTTTCTATGAAGACTAAGCCATACTTCCTATGTTATTGTGTACAAGTCAGAAAAAAAACTTTGTGTATGACTCTTCCAGTTAGCATTGTCTTGATTACGAGTCAGTTAAGGGTAGACATGTCTTAGCCAATGTGTAAACGAGTTGAGATGGTACGAATTGAGAAGGGTCCGAGTTCACTAACAATCCACAAAGTAGTAAACACATACAGGTAGCAAATAAACAAAACACGAAGGGCAGAAAAAGAAGAGAGATGGAATCGATAAAGAAATCGTGTTGTGCGTTTAGCAACAGAAATAGAACGTTGAAATGTTTTGAGGAAGAAAATGAAGCTGAAAACAAATCAATAATTTACCACCATTCTTTGAATTCCCCCCCGAAGAAAAACATTCCTCTGTTAAGGCTAAGATTCTGTTCAATCGTGAAGTCAAACTGGTCAGAGAATACCAATACTTTTTTTTGTTTTTTTAACCTGAAAGTGGTAAAAGTATTATATATAGATATATTTTATTTTCATATCGAAAAATGAATAATTGCAGTTTCCGCTGAAACATTTCCCACGATATGACATACTTTCCGTACCAATGTAACAGCAGTAAACGGTACACGTGCGATCATTGAGTAGGGGTGTTTGTATCATTTTGTTTTTATCAGTTTCTGAGTAATTGCAGCGCATGTGTGCACCCGTTTTGATTAGTATATCTTTAAATTGTATGACATATGAATCGGAAAACTTTGTACTATATTTCATGTCGGTCTATTTAAACGGTCATAGACATTTAACAACATTATTAAGTACATTTATAGATGTGATCGTTTATAAATACGGGGCAAAGTGTGTATGTTTTGGTTGAAATGAACTAGAGTTGGGATAAAGAAAATCAGGTATTCCTCGTACAGTGTCTTATATAGAGTACATAGAAATGAAACAACAAAACAGTTCGACAACATAATTTTGATTGATATAGGTTCTGTGAGTTCAATATTATCAGTTTATTCAGTCGAGACACCAAAAGCTTTTTTTTCTGGAAAGAAATATACATATTCATCAATAAACCGTAGCAGATCGTCTTTTTCGTAAAAAGAAAACCGATTACGCAAGTCCAATGCAAACGTACTTCAGAAAGACCTATATGAACTAGTTTCACGAAAAGATCAACTGTTCACGAGCATCTTTTCGTCTGTAAAAAGCAATGGTATAAATTATGTCTATATTGTGAGAATAAAAAGTACTGAGACATGCCGAAGGCTTGAATTGGTTTATTTTTATTGTTTTCCTAAACAATGCGTTCTTATTGACACATGTGTGAAAAACTGATAAGAAATGATGTTTGATGTAGTGATTAGAATTCCGATTGACATGTCATTGCATTATATATTGAATCATCTGTTTTATATTTTGTCTGGCTGCTGTATAATAACTTACATAACAAAAAAAAAAAAAACCAAAAAAAAAAAAACGCCAGGTGTTAAGCTTCATACATGTACTTTTAAATCGTATTTGTTCATTGTATATTTCAAGCAATATCCAGACACAAGTGAAAATATTAAAACCGTAACTTTTCTACTTCATTATAATTATTTTTCTATTAAGACTAGATAATTCAATGAATTCAAATCCACCATTGTCCGCCAGACACAAATTGTTGAGGGTGGCGTACACACACACACAGTAAAAATGAAATTTTGGTATTTGATCAGTGTCCAGACACACAGGTATCTGATCACACATGAAATTTTGGTATTTGATCAGTGTCCAGACACAACATTTCTGGTACTTGATCAGTGTCCAGACACACAGACACACACAAATTCTGGTATTTGATCATTGTCCAGACACATGAAATTTTGGTATTTGATCAGTGTCCAGACACACACACATACTGGTATTTGATCAGTGTCCAGACACAAACAAATTTTGGTATTTGATCAGTGTCCAGACACACAGACACAGTGTCCAGACACACAGACACACGACATTTTGGTATTTGATCAGTGTCCAGACACAAACAAATTCTGGTATTTGATCAGTGTCCAGACACACACAAATTCTGGTATTTGATCAGTGTCCAGACACACAGACACACACAAATTTTGGTATTTGATCAGTGTCCAGACACACAGACACACACAAATTCTGGTATTTGATCAGTGTCCAGACACACAGAGACACGACACACAAATTTTGGTATTTGATCAGTGTCCAGACACACACAAATTCTGGTATTTGATCAGTGTCCAGACACACACAAATTCTGGTACTTGATCAGTGTCCAGACACACACAAATTCTGGTATTTGATCAGTGTCCAGACACACAGACACACGACATTTTGGTATTTGATCAGTGTCCAGACACACACAAATTCTGGTATTTGATCAGTGTCCAGACACACACAAATTCAGTGTCCAGACACACAAAATTCTGGTACTTTCAGTGTCCATCATGTCCAGACACACACAGACACACGACATTTTGGTATTTGATCAGTGTCCAGACACACACAAATTCTGGTACTTGATCAGTGTCCAGACACACACAAATTCTGGTACTTGATCAGTGTCCAGACACACACAAATTCACATGTCCAGACATTTTGGTATTTGATCAGTGTCCAGACGCACAGTGTCCAGACAATACATTTGGGTACTTGATCAGTGTCAGACACACATACACATTTGATCAAAAAAATTCTGGTACTTGATCAGTGTCCAGACACACACAAATGCATGGAGACAGTCACAAATGTACTTGATCAGTGTCTTCAAACAAATGCAAACAGTTAGTAGTCTTCAAACAAGCTTTGTAGTTCTCAATGAGGCCTTTTATGTATTTAAAGTTTTTTTTAATATATTAGACTCAAATTAAAATAATGCTATAGATGAGAGTAAAAATGAACTAGATTGAAATATGACGAGAGAAGAGAGCCGAACAGATTGAAACATCTATTTACTTTTCACCAAAACTTTGGCATCGGTTAAGGTCATATTATTTCATTTCTTGCCAGTAGGGGGTATTATTATTTTATTTTCCTGTCCAGAATATGTATTTCAAAATCTGTCAGCAACCCCCCTCAGAATCGAATGGTCATCCGTCCTCTAATTATGGTGGATACAACTGTTTGTTTTGGATACTTATTATCACCTACAAGAAGTTGCCAGTAGGTCATCACACACCAACACAGCTGTTAAATACCCTGTAATGGGGAAGATCCAAATACTGTTTACGTTAATATATAAACATATCAACATTCATCTTTTAACTACGACGAGCCGGGGTGGGGCTAGTCACTGTCAAGATGTCTTTTTCAAACACTGAGGAAGAGAAAACCCATGCACTGCGGATGAAATGACTGTAGTTAGAAAACATCTGCTAAACAGGGTATTTTACACACTGCTTGTATGACTACTGATCGCATGCATTAATAATAGTTTTTTTTTTCAGTACGTCCATGCGATCGACTTGTTATCAGGAACCACGTGCCCGAATACAGATACAATGTAATGATACCGAATATCGTGTTCGATATCGTCTTCGTATTTATTTGTTTCCTTTTGTCTATAAAAAAATCAGATTTATTTCTTTGTCAAGATAACGTTGACGTCGTCGATAAATCGTAGAAGAAAGACGCTGTGTACTGCATATTAAAATGCCTATAACTAAAAAAGCAAGAGTCGCACAGCTGTGAGACTTCACACATATGGTCCTAGTATACAGCTTTTTATTGTTATCACAAAACACAGAAAAGTCAAAATTTGTCAGTAAGCCCGGTTTTGTCAGAGACAATATATATATATATATATATATATATATATATATATATATATATATATATATATATATATATATATATATATATATATAGAAGCAAATGAATCACGAGAGGCATTCCCGTTCGCTCGTAGGAGAAACTGACAGTGGTTCAGAGCGAATGTAAGTATTCTAATTCTGTTTGTCCTGTTTTAAAACCTGATGATGAATCATATTATCTTGATTTTCATCTTATTAATTAATAATGTAAAGTTACCTATCTATAAATAATAATATTTTCTCTATTTAGAATAATTTAAAGGGGCAATAGCTGTGTTTATCAAAAACTATTTAAATTTTTTTCTACCTTTACTGCTTGTGCTTGATGTACAATAACAAATAAGGGATATAGTAAGACTGAGTTAAACAATTGCAACTGAATTGTCAAACGTCTGTTTCGCAAGCAATTTTCACAATATATAGATAGAATTGATTATTTTTATGTTAGTGTAATTTCTGTTTTTATATATGTAATCTAAATGTTAAAAATTAAAACAAAATAAATTAAAACTAGATTAAAAAAAAAAACACAACTGATTCCCCTTTAATTGTATTCATACTGACAATCCTTGTCCATTGCACGTATTACCATATGCGCTGGTCTTTATTTCAATCTGTTGTTTTACATTCCATTTCCCTATACCCTGAAGTTCTGAACAAAGATGTATTTACATGTATTTGTATTCATCGTTTCTCCTTCCTTTTACCTACTCGCGTTGATCGTTCATGATACTGAAATTCTGTACAATCATTTTAAACATAAGACAGCGTAAACTCCTGACTACACCTGTATTGGACTTTTCGTGTACCCCTCCTTCCAATTATACATCAATTAAGTCCAAGATTTCAATATATCGCGCATAAAACATGAGACAAGTCAGGACACACCATCATTGGAATTTCCGTTTAAAAGGAAATATTTGAACAGGAACAAAACTTTCTATGTACCACTTTTTCAATGAATACTACAACACTACAATCAAGTTCAAATTTTCAATATACTGCCTACAAACGTACGACAGATCGGGAAAACATGTGTTTCGGTCTACACTCAACATTTTTTCAGTTTTATGGCGGCGGCCTGTTTTTAATAGTTGAGGAGAAAATTCGGTTACAAAGTACCCGAGAACGGACCACCAACTTTCCACAAGTATACTGACAAACTTTCTCACAAAAATAAACTTTTGTTCCAGCGAGGATGACCAGAAGTGAGAGACTTCATAGTTGAAGGCCCGATCTTTTAACCGACTACTCGGCGATTGCCCCCCCGCCCTCGCCCCAAAGGTTTGGTTGAGTATATAATTGATAATTCATAATAGTTGTGTAATCGTAGATTTGATACATTGGTAGTAGAGACTTTCCTGTGTTAGAAAGATATGTTTTCACTTATTACAGCTTGTAAAATGTTGAAGGAAAGAGTATTATCAGTTTTGCT